>APFE031068793.1:0-11509 GCA_000404065.3 Pinus taeda | reverse complement strand
GAAGATGTTAAAAATTTTGGAGATTTAAATATCATGTTAAATATGTAGTAATTCGCAAGGGGAGATAGTTGTGCTTAGTTAAATTATCCAGTAAAAATAAAATATCTTAGGGTTATGTTAACAAAAAATTTCAAGATTTTAGTTTTAAAGAACAATGCTTTCTTGTGCATGACATCATATTTCAAATCTCTTGAAATGTCTTAAGAGGGAGTACTTCTTGCATTTTGTTTCACTTCAAACTTTGATGTTTTTGTCTAGAAATTTTTTATATCCTTTGAACATCCTAGCCCTTGAGGCCTTCATGGTCACGGAAAATGAAGATTGTTTTAAAGAATTGTGATCACAAATTAAATCAAAGCATGTTAAAATTGACAATAAGGGGAATTTATCATCAGTTCCAACTACTCATTCAAGTAGCATATTGAATGGCATTGGGTAAGTATAGAATAGTCTCCCCATGGTCACATTATTTAGATTTCACTAGGGAGAGAAATATATTAGATAAAATGAATAATGAATGATTGATATGTCTTAGTTACATCGTAGGCACTAACTTTGTTTCCAAGACATAGAGATGACTATACCATGGAATTTACAAATAGAGGCCTATGGTTGTCAAAGTGATGAGGAAACTATATGAGGATGATGTTGTTTCCACTTTATTAGAAAATCAATTTACAATGGAAGTCACATTACTATTTTGGTTAAGGATAGTCATCAGGTCATGGTTTATGAGGTTGATAGGATTGAGAGTTTATTCTACCCACATAGGATGTGCTTTTTCACTACTCATCATCCTATTTTTATTCTAGAACATGATGGTAAAGGTATGCTCCTCCATTGCTACCATATTTCTACTTAGAATTTTTTACTTTACCTTCTGAAGTTAGGTAGTAATCCTTTCTGTTGTTGTTGGATCTAAAAATGAGAATCGATTAAATCCTAATGGATATTTTCCCTTACTTTTTATTAGAGTAAGTGCATTGGAAAATGGAATTAAACACTTCTTATAATGGATATGGTCCTTGATGTTTTCTATATGTATGTTACAAGTCATGTCCAAGATTTACTTCTTCTCTACCTTGATGAGAAATTACTATATTCAGATTGATATTTTGTCTTCGATATTGTCATATCCTCTTGGAACCTTTTGTAGATATATAGCCACCCAAAATGTAAACCAAAGAAATTAATCATTATTACTCATTTCATCTTTAATGGTATCTATGTGTTTTCATTGGCTTTTTATTTTCTAATAATTCTAAGTACAAGAAACATGTTATATTGTTTTTATATTGGTTTCGATTTTGAGGTTACCAATTAGTACCAATTTTAATTAGTTTCCTAGTATAACATTTCTATTTGACTTTATAGATCCCTTTTCTACAAAATAATCTTTTCATTTTTCAAATGGTGTGGGATGCTAATTTTAGGTCTTGGAAATTAGAAAATAATTGCCTTGAACGACTCACCTTGAGCCCTTCAAACCCATTACATAAAGCTACACAAGTAGAATACAGAGAAAATAGCCCTTGTACAAAGAGTTACTAAATTGGATGTTGGTCTTTTTTCTTATATTATTTTACACTAGTTACATTAAGTGTTTTGACAAGGACAATTTAAGGTTTGTAGAGCTTTAGTTGCAGAGTTATTATTTTCCTATTTAGATTTCAAATTGAATTAAGTGTTTTCTATTTATATATAATATTATTTATTATTTTAATTTATTTATTTGAGATCTAATGTCTCCAAAATAATTTTTATTTATTTCTTTCTTTCTTTTCTTTGTTTTTGTTTTTATCCTAAGAGATAAGATATATATTGAGAGCTAGTAGGCGTGGAAAAGAAATAAATAGACACAATTTTCATTAAAGATTATTGGTTTTTTAGGGTTGATATTTTGAAGCTTGCTTCTCATACCACTTGTACGGACCCATTGTGAGTCCCAAGCATAAATATAAAATTGTCACATAATTTATAGCACACACACACACACACACACACACACACACACACACACATATATATGAAGAAAGAAGAGAGAGAGAAGGAGTTGTTTAATAAATAAAATATGAAGAGATAATTACACTAAAATATCTCATCATTCTTTGTAAAAATAAATTAAAGATAGTAAATCTAAAGTAAATAAAACTCCATAATAAATAGGCATAACATTTTCTTCTATTCATAAATAATTATTATAATATAATGAAACCATACATTTGAAATTATTCAATAATATCAAACTTAATTATTACAAAACCATATACATTTGACTACTCAATATGCATTTATTTACCCATATTAAATAAACATAAGAGCCATGGCCTGAATATCACTTATCATTGTTCCCCATTTCCTTCCACTTTGGTAAAATGTGTCTCAAATTATCCACAATATAGAGAATCTAGGCTTGGAATGTAACATGTGAAAACATTTATTAACCCAGGTAAGTTGTTATCCTTGACATTCAACATTCACCTATGTTCATCACAAGTCTAGTTATAAAGCATATCTAACATCTTATCAGTATTAAAAGACAATGAAAAATATGGAACCTTCTCTACAAGGTATGACATTTAGATATCATCTTGTGATAAGCATGGATGAGATCAAGTTATTCACATTAATCACATTTCGTATCATGAAGCAAATCTTCTTCACGTTGGTAAATCCAGGTGATCTACATTATTATTGATCGAAGGAAAAATATTATAAAAACCATAGAAAATGTGTTTGAGACTATTATGTTGCATTTTATAAAAACATATATTTAAATATAAACCTATTTTATCACTAAAATATAACTAAATCGGCATGTGGTGATAATATTATGGAGTTTTACAATATATTTCAGATTATTAGAGAACATCCAACAATCATCAAGAAATGTGAGTGCTTCCTTGAATAGATGCTATGGTGGTTTGCAATTCCCTATGTTTCCTATATTAGATGTTAGTGAATATTAGCTTTCTACCAAGGTGTGTTTAAAATTTCATAAGGATTTACATTTAAAATAGTTCCAAAGGATGAGATTGAATATGAAAGGCTTGACATAGGGCCATGGCTATGTTTGTGAGTGATACGTTTACTTTATAAGGAGTGTATTTTCTAATAAAAAATACCATTTAACATTGCGTATATGGTTAAAATAAGTGATGCTTAAGATGTTGAATAGTCTAGAAAATTCAAGGCTTGTTGGGTGGTTTCAAATACGAAGTGAAAGAGTTTTGAAATACAAGAGGGATGTGGTGACAATCTCACTACCTTTTATTTTTTGTATAGATTTATTATCTGCATGTAGCATGTAGATAATATGCTTATACGAAATAAAATAATATAAAGAGTTATTCAAAACTAGATGAGTAAAACAACATTTGATAAATCTAATTTATATTACTTATAAATTTACTACATTAAATAAATTATAACGATTTACAATACTATTACTTAAAATGGAAATGTCCCTCTTTTACTCATGAGGAAGAAGAGTTCCGTACAATCTAGAACCTCATTGATCTTTTCCCACGGGCCATCAATAAACAAAGAGCCATAGTACTAAGTAATCAAACACCTTAAAATTTCAAAATAAAAGAACATCTACCCATGTTATGATATTTTCCCATGGGCCATCAATAAACAAAAAGCCATAGTAATCACTAATTGAACACCATAAAGTTTCAAAATAAAAACAACATCTACCCATGTCATTTATATACCAAAATGAAACAAAAGTTTCAACTATTTTTTTTCCAATTCACATCTTTTTTTATTTCACCCACAACATTAATTACAACATTATCAAATATCTCCTAAATATTTGCCCAAATTTCAATGTTATATAAAAACATGAAATATATGATAAATTTCCTATTAACTAGAAATAAAAATTAAAATAAAATAATTATTATTATTTTATAAAAAAAATTGATTAATGTACTTCTAACGATCCATTAGGATCGAAAGGATGAATAAATAAATTTAAAATAAACCAAATGGGAAATTATTGTATAATAATTAATAATAACAATTATAAGTTAAATATATAAAAAAAAATTGAACCGTTAAAAGAATTATTTTATTAATACAATATTTTGGTTAAAATATAAATAAGAAATTCTGAACTATTGATATTAATAACTAATCCATGTTACTTTACTCACAATCCATAATGAATATAATATATAAAATTAAAATAATATTATTTTGAATTAAATTGACTAATTCCTTGTACGTCCTTGGATCGAAAGATGAATAAAATAATAAATATTAAATAAACCATAGGGAAGTCATATATATATACTATATATATATATATATTTAAAATTATTTTAGTTAAATATATATTTAATAATGTAGAAATTTACCAGATTTATCTATTTTCAAGGAATAATCATAATTAAAAATATAATAATTATTTGGCTGGGGTCATAAGGTCAAAATTAGTCGTTATCATTCTAGCTGTTGGAGTATGTGCCGCTGGATCGGTTCTTCAACTTATCGTGACGATGAACCACACTAGTTCGTTCGAAACTCGTCGACAAAAGATTATTTATGTGATTTTGCCGGAAATTCTCTAAACAATGTTATGGATCACAGAAGTCTAAATTCCTTAATAACTAAAAATAAATTATTAAGTTTTCATAATTAAATACCTTAACCTACATATTTCACCTTTTATAAACCTCAAAATAACCAATGACCTACACTTATTTCAATTATTTTATTCTCATTGATAGTCGAATTGGTTTCAATAGAATATTATCTTTGGTTCCAATTATAATGCTCAAAAAATCCAAATGTTTTCCTCTATTCTGGTTGAGATCAATCTATATATAAAAAACCATCATGATAGTGAGGTAACCACTCTACGTTGAGATGTAAGGCTACTCCATATATGTCACGTTCACCATATTACCCTTACAAATTTTTTTTTTTCCACTTGGTATATTGATCTGATTCAGTAAGAATAATTATGTATGTATATACCCTAGCGGTACTCAGTTCCACTTATCCACTCATTTTACTATTATAATTGGATTTCTCAACTTATTCCTACCTCCTATTATCACAAGTTGAAACACCTTCTGCCTTACGCTCTATAACATACTAAAGTGTATTCCACTCCTTAGATGTCATGAACCTCCATACTATGCTTGGTGTAAGGGTGGTAGTACCCCATTCTCTCCACGAGACCAATCCACATTATGTATACCTGTGAAGTGTGGTTATAGGTCAGATATGTATATAAAATCTTGATATTAATGATAGACCAGCTATGCGATCCTTCCTTAAGACTAGAGGGGAGGATCTCTAGAGTTGTGTGATGTAATGAACTACTAATCCTCTTTTTCTTAAGGTGTCCACACCTCAATGAGGGTTAGCGGGTTCCCATGGTAGCTGTATTTAATAGTAGTTACAAGACTCAGTTATCCTCGTTCTCTACTATACCTAGGAGATGGTGTGAGGAGCGTACGTTTGGATTGCTGAATTATACTACCACTTGTACTTATGAGTGTGTAGCTTCACCCTTTTGAAAATTTCATTTATAGCCCTTTAATGAGTCATTTATCACCAACATCAATTTAATCATGAGATGTAAGGCTACTCCATATATGTCACGTTCACCATATTACCCTTACAATTTTTTTTTTTCCACTTGGTATATTGATCTGATTCAGTAAGAATAATTATATATGTATATACCCTAGCGGTACTCAGTTCCACTTATCCATTCATTTTACTATTATAATTGGATTTCTCAACTTATTCCTACCTCCTATTGTCACAAGTTGAAACACCTTCTGCCTTACGCTCTATAACATACTAAAGTGTATTCCACTCCTTAGATGTCATGAACCTCCATACTATGCTTGGTGTAAGGGTGGTAGTACCCCATTCTCTCCACGAGACCAATCCACATTATGTATACCTGTGAAGTGTGGTTATAGGTCACATATGTATATAAAATCTTGATATTAATGATAGACCAGCTATGCGATCCTTCCTTAAGACTAGAGGGGAGGATCTCTAGAGTTGTGTGATGTAATGAACTACTAATCCTCTTTTTCTTAAGGTGTCCACACCTCAATGAGGGTTAGCGGGTTCCCATGGTAGCTGTATTTAATAGTAGTTACAAGACTCAGTTATCCTCGTTCTCTACTATACCTAGGAGATGGTGTGAGGAGCGTACGTTTGGATTGCTGAATTGTACTACCACTTGTACTTATGAGTGTGTAGCTTCACCCTTTTGAAAATTTCATTTATAGCCCTTTAATGAGTCATTTATCACCAGCATCAATTTAATCATGCAATGAGAACTATGTCAATGGTAAGTGTGTGATGCTTCGGAATAGGTTCACTACCCCGTAGATCTAATAAACCAGAAGTCATATGCATTGCACATGATACCCCTAGCTAAGATCGAAGATAGGGATTAAACAAGGCAATCTGATGGTCGCCATTTCCTCTCCCCTAAACCCTATTCGCTTCACCACTATGTGTATTTGTCATTCAGGTATTTCACTTGTTTTTTTTCCAGCTCAGTTTGCTTCCCAATGGTGATGAACTCACCCAATTGGGAGTGACACAGATATGTGAAGCATACCAACATTACAATAGGATTTAAATCACCCTCTGAAGGTAATTTGGTTCCCTCGGTGGATCCATTTTATTTTCGTTCTTCTCTGCCCTATTTTGTTTCCTATGACCCTTCGTGGCTAATCACCTTACGGTCAGTTTCAATAATTCTCTTTGGAGTTTGGCCTATGCAAGGTCTACAATGAATTATATAATTCATAGCTAGTCCTCACTCCTACCAATTCCTCATGCTTCCAGGTAACAACTTTCTCCCTTTTTCTGAGATACATGATTGATTTCCTTTTTCCATTTGGATCTATAATTTTTTTAAATTTGGTTACTTGCTCGAAGAGTTTAAGTGTATTATTTTTCCATTCAGCTAACTCGGTCAAGGTTTAATTGTGGATGCATATTCCTTCTAATACTATAAGAAAACTCCCTTCGGTACGCTTTGATAACGTCTCTTCCACAATACATCTCCTCGACCTTCACTATTGTATCAAGGAATCACCATCTTCACCAGGGTATTCTAATTCGTCGAATCTAAATGACATTGCGTTTTTTGTTTCTTATATGTTTCCCTCCCTCTTTACTTTCTTTTCCACTTACATTTTCTGATTTTACCCCTTTTTAACCCAATGTTTCCACCTATCTTACATGTGTTGGAGGAGCCAACTCATATCAAGGAGTACATGTATGTTTTGTCTCTCCTTTCTTTGTGATTGAACTTGTTCTTATTTTATCATTGTTTCTCTATATGTTTGTCAGATACGACCCCATTTTATGATTATTATTTGTTTTGTTTACAGGTATGGCAGACGTGGTCTCATTAGCCTTGAATGAACATCACCGACTCATGACCTTAACCGATGTTCTCCTTTCTGTTCTCATGTGGGTGATTGATGTGATCTCTTGTAGGGGTTCTCTTGGTTTTTCTTCAACTAGAAGAACGAATCATTCCATGAAAAGAAAAGAAACTGCGAAGCTATCAAAATTTCCAACTAGCTTATTCTTGATATCGTAGTTGTAGATGTGTAATGTACTGTAGCTTTTGGCCTCTTGTTTGAACTACAAATGTTAACGAGTAATCTCATGAGAGAATTAAATTCCAATTACCCTTTTTTTTGAGCTTTCCTTTTCTTATATGGCCTTGTAATTTTTGAACTCAATTTCGTTAAATTTCATTATAATTACGAGTGTTATATGACAACACAACGTATATTTCTATATATACCTTTGTTTTACCAAGTTTTCCTGGTTTTAGAGCAACAAATTTTCATTTTCTTCGGACGTTAGGTTCACTTCTTGTTGGGCTCATTATTCTACTTAAAATTTATGTACATACCACTCGCTTGCATCAGGATTTTAACCTCCATTCGATAAAATTTATGTTCTTAAAATAACCAATTCCATTGGCTAAGTACATGGTTTCGTAAGTTGGCGCTTCTATCGGGACCCTAAATTTTTGTAATGTGACTTGTATTTTTTTTAATCCTATTATGGTGTGAACAATTTGATAATGGATAATTTGATCTTTGTTCTATTTCTTTTATTTCGTACACCGCCATGCCTTCATTTATTGAGAATGCATCCTCAATCACTATGTGTTAGGATTTTGATTTCTCTATTTTGAGCTATGGTGGTAAAGGATCCTCCCTATTTCATCTGATTGGAATGGTAATCCTCCTGTGCATATTATTTGTCAAATAACTGTATGGGGAAACCGTAGTAAACTACATAATTTGAAAATATTTTTGACATATGACTTGTTGAATGAAACATGAGTTGGAAATAATTAATTCCTACTTGTCTATGGTTGTAATTTCCTAATTGAGGAGTTTGTTCTTACATAATAGGAATGAGCTAGAATATAGTTTCTCCTAGTTTAGTGTGTGGTTGAGAGAATCTCTCAACCACACTACTGTACGTCTAAGATAGCATTCCTATCTTGAGACTATTGATTGTATTAATATGTGTGTAATTTCCTCATTCAATCTTTAATAGAATATATTTTGCGTGACTGCAACTTTATCTTGGTATCAGAGCTCTCGAAGGCCTGGACCCTCATGGGATTGGCCCCTCGTGGGCTGAGGGAAAATAAAGAGTGTAGTATATGTTTGTTGGTCCATCATATCTCTTTGAGAGAACCGTAAGGCTGTGGCAGCGAAGATGCGCAGGTTTGATTCTATAGAGAATCGGGTGGATGAATCTTACATCCCGGCGTGTGGATCTCCTCGATCCGGGTAACACAGAAATACATGGAATTGGTTACAATTTCCATATGACATTCAGCGAGACGCTCCAAGAGTATTGACTCCTGCAATGCAGAAATATCTGTGATTCCAAGGCAGAAAGTTGGGATGTGCTTCAATTCGAACTTCTCGGAGAATCTCAAGCCCGTCGCCATGTATATAAATACGGATAGGATAATGCAGTCCTCGATAGTGCCGCAGTATTCGTTCCTACGTTATCAGTCACCATGGGCGCAGAACCCAACGATAATTTCCGTGCTATGTTGACCGTAGCGGTCGTTGCTTTATATGTGGGAATTAGCAGGGCATACACCGAGATGAGCAACAACCAGAGTTACTCTCTTAGAATAAATCTCATATGCAGAGAATCGCGGCTCAGATGATTGCATGAAAGTTGAAACCTATCCCTCTTTAATGGAGTGCCCTCGACCTGAAGTGTTATTGGGTCATTTAATCAACTCAAGGTTTCGGCGAGGAGGCCATCTTGGGATACAAAGACCCTGTGGGAGGCTGAGGAGGCTGCTAGGGGGTCGGATCTGTTGGTGTGCTGCGTGTACCATGGAGATCAGCCTCTCCGGAGAATCTGATCAGCCTCGTGGAAGGAGAATCTGATGATGATGGTGTCTAGGACTATGACAACTATGCATCTGAAGCGCGAATTGCAAGCCTTAATGCTCTGTTCAATCTCTGTGCAGTTAGCAGAAATAGAGTAAAAAATTGCAGAAGTTGCTGATGCAATTCCTGCATTGACAGATCCGCTTTCCAGCGGTATTGACAAGAAGGTGCGTGAGAAATGTCTAGGGATTCTGGACGCCCTGTCCACCACAGCAGAAGGCCGGGTCTCCATTGACGACCATACACTCGCGCTGCGTGCTATTGTCAAGAGCTTACTGGTCGTGTCCAACAATGCCGATGACTACGCTGTGGGGATTATTTGCAGAATTTGCCTCAAGTCCGGTGAAGGCGATTTGTTGAACGAGGCTCTGGTTGTTGGTGCATTCAAGAAGCTTCTGGTCTGGTGCGGTGAGTGTGGAGACACGATCCACTGCAAAGGAAGCTTTTGTCCATTGAGGAGGACGTAAGGAGGAACATTCAGACAATGCATCATCTCGCGGGGCATCTCAATGTGGTTACCATAAGGGGGCTTACAAGGATGTGGCCTCCGTTCATCTGGTCATGGAGTTGTGCGCCAGTGGGGAGATGTTTGACACGATCATTTAGAGGGGACATTACAGTGAGAGGAAGGTTGTTGAGCTCACCAGGACCATTTTGGGCATGGTGGAGGCCTGCCATTCCCTGGGTGTTATGCACAGAGTGGCGTCGTCTTCATTTCTGTAGTGGTGCTGATCGCGGGGAAAAAGCAGCGTCCTCGTTGTCTGAAGTTATGCGAAGGGGCTTCCATGGCTTCCATAGACACTTCCCGTTGCGATATGCCCCCCATCATTTGGTTCCGACACCCAGGATCATGTACAGAATGCCGAGGATCAATCTTCCTGTCCTACAAAGATGTCGTGCCGAGTCTGGAACCCGGGCCAGTGCTGTAGCCTGGGAAATTCCAGCGGAAGGTCTCTGGTGCAGATTCATTGGAAATTAAGAAGAAGAAAAAAGGACTCGAAACGGATCCTGCGCTCCTATGGCAGCGCTACTTGGAATGGCTTTATCAGCACAAGGAGCTTGGAATGTATGTGGACGTTAGCTGAATCGGATTTACGGAACAATTCGTGGAGGAAATGGAGCCCAAATTTCAGCGAGCGTTGAAGGCGATGGAGGAGCTCGAGGCCGGTGCCAGAGCGGATATGTAATAATGAAGGTCCTTGATGTCGCCATTACATGTCCGAGGGTCACAACAGACGACCCCGCACAGTTTGATCTGTCCTTTAATAATTTCGGAGTGGAGGAGCTGAAATTTCTGACTTTTTCAATCGTTTTTGGCGGCGGTAAAACATTTAGTCCACCTTCTGGCAACTATATGTTGCAGGTGGAGGAAGGCATGGGGTGTGTAGGGTTCAAACCCATTTCGGATGGGTTGCCCAATATAATTGGGAATACTTTGCAGCGGTATTTCTTCTTTCAATACGATGTGCATAAATCTCTTAATGTTCACTTCATTACTGATGGATTGATTGTTACAATATATTGATTAACTGTCATGATAATAAATTTGGTGTAATTAAAGTGACATTAGTATGACCAACTATTGTCACAATGCTGAGTTTGTTGGAACTGGTCATTCCAACACTAAGCAAATTTGCAGGGAATGGTGAACACATGAGAGTGGAAACGATATCAATTGGAGCTACATCAGAGATTGAAGGATGATCGAGATCCTGTTGCAGATTGTTAGCAAGCATGAGGTAATATGCTTGAAAATTGTTCTTGAAGGGAAAATTGTGTTCTCTTCGTGGGGCTATGAGTGCCTGTGTTATGGTGGACCTCTCACAGATGAGGTAAACGAGCAACGACAATGCTTATCATGGAAAACAAAGTAGATTTTTTGTTTTAGTGTGGTTTGTGGAATAGACTCCCTAGCATATTATTGTAATAGTCATTATATGTACCAGAAACTCCAAATGTTGAATGTAAGCCTTGTAAAGGCATTTGAAAGTTCGTGGTGATCTCAAAACCACTTTGTAATGGTTTGTGGTCAGCCTGAAACCATCTTTTGTCACTGTAATGTG
>APFE031068791.1:85231-134047 GCA_000404065.3 Pinus taeda | reverse complement strand
CACTACGTAGGTTAGTCGTGGAAAGAATATAACACAACCCAACACTCCTCCCATGGAAGTTTCTAGGGTAGAGAGTTAGATTCAGTAGACTTCATCTTCTTCCTCCTCTTCTAGCCATAAATGTAAATCATGTTCTAAGGATGGATGAGCAGGAGGGTATAAGATCAACTACTTGGATAGATGCCCATTTTTTATAGTCATGTTTCCAGACTTGTAGCTAATGTAGGCGTCGACAGTGGCTGATGAAGGCCTCCCAAGTATGAGAGGATAACCATTAAGCTTGGCCTTAGGCTGGAGAACTAGGAATTCTGCAGGGTACTCCCAGGAGTCAATGGAGACCATCACATCCTGAACAATCCCCCCAGGGGCTATTGTGGAATGGTCTGCAAGCTACAAGACTGTTGTGGTCTTTCTTAATGAACCCTGGAGATTCATCTTGAGCATGTGTCCTTAATCATTACATTAATGGTATCCCCAAGATCAATCAAGGTGTGTGGGACAATGGTGCCATTGATGTGCACATCTACTACAGGGCTTCCAGGGTCTAAACACTTTGGGAAAATTACCTTCCCCAACATTAAGTTAGATAACTGTCCAATGACATTAATGGTATGGGTGTCTCTTTCTCTCCTCCATGGATGTTTGAAACACTTCTCTTTAATCAGTTTATTGTAAATAGGTACATCCTTAATGGCTTGGAGAAGTGGAATTTCGACACATAGATTTTTCAATTCACCCAGAAGTTCATTCTCTTCTAGGGTAGGTCGGACTCGATGAGTTAATCTTTCAGGAAAGGGTGGTGGATTCAATCTAGGAATACTTTCCTCTCTTTCCTCCTCACTCTCCTTAGGTGGATATGGAGGTTGGTTGTTCAGGAGTACGCTCCAAGGCCTTAGGCTAATTTCATGAATTTCCACAGCATAGGTAGGGTAGGATGTCTCTCCACTGTATTCTTGTTATGCCTGTTTATTGTTCGGGTTCAGATTTGGTTGGGCAGGCAATTAAGGTTGCTTAGGTGGAGAAGGGCATAAAATTTGTGGTTTAGTAGGAGGTGAAGGCAATAAAGCTAGAGAATTTTTGTATGGGAACATCCACCCCTGAAGTGGTGCATTCCACTGAGGCTGTGGAGGAGTATATGGCTGAAATGGCTGGTTGGTCGGCTGGGAATGGTACTGGGGTGTAAAAGACCAAGGAGAAGGTGTCGACTAGGAGGGATGAGCAGGGGGGCCCTAAGAGGGAATGGATGTGTTTTTTTAGGGTTGTAATATGCATATGATGACCCTTCCATTACTTGCTGGTACGGTCGAGGCCCATGAGGCCTCCTTTGATTTATGTAGCAAAGTTATATAGTCACCACTTCAGTTCCCTGATACACAACTTTTAGTCTAGGTAGAGAAGCGAACTTGTCTGTGGAGTGGTTTCCTTCATAGACCAAGCAGATTTCTATAAGGTTTAATGGACATTCATTCCTAGGGTGCCTCCTTGTGCATCTAGGGTAGAATATGGCTATTCTCTATCTGATTCCTCCTGATTTCTCTTGATGTGCATAGTGTCCATTTGTAGGGCAAGGGTTTGCAACATTTCACTCTTGAAATCTTCTAATATATTTCCAATTTCACCTCTTATTGATGTGTTGGGAGAGAATGAGTTGGTCATTGGTTGACTACCCCTACCCTTTTTCCTAGCTACCCTAGAATGGTTCTTAAAGACAGTCTTGATATCTTCATAGGGTAGTGGGTTTAGGGTATCCAGAAGATCTTCCCTGACCCCCTTGAGTAGGAATAGCTTCAGTGACTTAAGATCAAGTGTGCACTTGGCCCTTTTATAACTAAGCTGGAATATTTACTCATAATCCTCTAAGGATTCATCACGCCCCAAGGTCATTATAAAAATTTCCTCTTTATTGTCTTCGTACCTGTAGTAGTCCTGATACTTATTGTTGAGGGTTTGCTGCATCTCAGCCCAGGTGGTGATGTTATCCCCAGGTAGAGCCATGAACCAGTGCAAAGCTGCATCATTGAGAGTGGATGGGATTAGCTTCAACTTTTGATTATCAGTGGTGTAAACATAAGTTCTACACATGACAACAAAATCAAACAAGAAAGTATTTGGATCCTCAAAGGTTAGGCCATGGAAGTGAGGAAAAAAGAGGGGCTTATGTTTTTCATCTTGGCATCACCACTGATTTCTATGATGGGAAAAGAATCCTCAATTATTTCTCTATCTCCTTTGTCATTTATATTTTCAACCATTAGGTCAGTTGGGATGGGTTATCCACTTCTTCTTCCCTTGTAGGCTCTTCGAAAATCTCTGGTTCCTCGCCTAAGGGGTCCTCCAATTCACAGCCACCGAAGAAGAGGGAAGGTTGGTTGTTTGAAGTGGTGGGGTATTTGGTAGAAATTTCCCTAAGTTATCCCTATTGTTACGAGGCATGAAAACGATGTTTTGGTTTTGTTTTTTTTTTCAAGCTTTGAGACTAATTACAGAATTGAAATAACAAACTCAATGGAAACTAAGCGTTGAATGAAATCTCACTTGCATAATGGAAATGAAAGAAAACCAACTTACAATTACTCGCAGAAATGAAGCTAATAGCAGAATGAAAGAGATAAGAAATGGAAGAAAGAAAGCAGAAATCACATCTTACTCAACCACCTCCCCAACAACGGAGAAAAAAGTGACGAGCACCAATATTGCAGCAAGAATGTTGCAACTCTTGGGGCTACCAACTTTACTTTATCAACCTGGGATTCGTACAAAATTGGAGATGACAGTGCTGTATACATAAGCAGATGCAATGGGTCCACTCTTTGTCACTGCCGAGCTGGCGATAGACCACTATGGTTGCTCAAACAAACCTTCTATTGATTCAGAAGAAGTTTGATTACCAATGAAGAAAGGCGAATTTTACCCTAATTGGGAGAATGGAAATATTGTCTCTTGCGGTAATGAAAGACTGAAATAAATGCTTTAAACACACCACTCATCTAACTATTTGTTAAGAGATCTTGTTTGAGAAGAATTCTAAGGTAACATGTGTGTAATACCAACTAGCCGAGGCATGCAATCTAAGATAATCAGACACTTTACTACTATGCATATGAATGAACACAATAATTCTTTTTTCCTTTTTGTCCTTTTTGTGAAAATGCAAATGCTAAATTTTCTTGGTGATATGGCAGGTGGGTTAGAGATGGTTGTGAAAGGTCATATGGCTTGGGAAGCAATTAGGGATCTTCTCCTTTCTTTCTGGATGTTTTTTCCACAAATCTGCCTCAAAATAGGCCACTACAGTTCATCCTACAGGATGTCCTAATGCACCTTTAGGATGTCCTAATGCTCCTACAGGATCCCCTATATTCCTACAGGATCTGACCGAGAGCAATAGGAGTGATTTGTAAGGTGGTATAGGGCTTAGGGAAGGTGAATGATGGGAGAAATAAGGCAAGGGAGTGGCTAGGACTTCCTCAGAGCTCAAACCAAAGTTTGTGAGATGGTTGGATTTTCTCAACAAACCTGGAAAGTTCTTATGGAATGATGAATTCGTTGATGGACTTAGTGGCTTTTAGTAATCATGGATGGATGAGGTTAGGTTGGGGCTGCTGACATGAGATATTCCTGCACTATTGAAACTCCTGTAATACATGCATCACTGGAATTTACCCATGAATCATGTCAAACAAGAAAGATTTCCAATCAACACAAGAAAACAGAATTCCATTATTGAGTTTCTAGTTCATGCATGGAAATAATTGCAAAATAATGTGAAACACCATGAGATCTAATACAAATATGGAGATATCAGAAATGACAACTGAAACCTATTCTTGAAAACTGAAAATATGTTGGCCTAAGTAGCAGAAAACCCTAGATTCCATAAGAAATCATACTGCCATCTTTTTGGGGCTGAATAGGAGTTTTTCCTCAAACCATGGTCCCTTAAGGGAGGAGTGACGCCAAATCCACCTAATATCAGCCTTTTTGGTATTCCTTTATTTCTCTAAATATACTGCTAAAGCTATGCACAAATGGAAGAAAACTAATCAAATTCACCGCTACTTGCAACGAAACAATGTTAAAATCAATTCAACAATTAATCTATGAAATAAACTAAGCATGCAAGTAAAATAAGAGGAACCACGGCTGCTAGGGTTGGTCCCTAACCCAAGAGCTTCATCCCTCTGAGTCAACTCAGTGATGGATCAAGGAAATGCTCATTCTCATTATCATATCAAAATATTACATAACAATGTTTTGCCACAAAACTTTGACTCGAAAATTCTTAGTTCTCTCACATAAAAAAATCTGAATCCTAATGAGGCTCTAGGCCTCCTTATTTATAAAATAAGGAGGCCTCCAATAAATTCCTTAAATCTAGGGAGGCTTGGCTCCCAAACTCAATATAACTGGTTCTTAACTGTCACTAGCTTCGCTGCCCATGATCTCCATGACTCTGCTGCTTGCAACTCTGAGCTAGTGTGATTTGATTGAGGGATTTTCAAATGACTGAGGAATTAATGAGGATGATCTATCTCCTATAATCTCTCCTACTTGTCTCATTCGAGCTGATGCACTTTAATTAGCCAAAATTTCCATGATTTGCTCCCAAAAACCTACAATCAATGCACATTAGACCACTAGACATAACATCTTACTTTTACTCATCTCATTAAGCAAAATATAATTAAAACATGTAAGGAATTATGAGAAGAGTTGATTTCAGTAAGCTTGGAGGTGTATTAAGGTCCATATAGTTACCCAATGATGAGGCTCATCACCAAGGATGGGGGGTGGAACCAAATATGGTGGACGGACCTACCCATGGTTTTGTGCATGGGGTTTGCACATGGTTTTGGGCATGATGTTTTTCCGCCCATGGTATTTTGTGACGTGGTTAAGGGAACTACATTTCTATTCTAATCCAGGGTTAATGGATTGTGCTTTTTAAATTCTTTGAAACGTATATATATGTATTGTAACATTGAAAGGAAGATAATTAAAAATCAATCTAGAAGTATTAGTTTTTGGATCTAGGAGAAAATCTATTTGTATATTTGTTTTATGTTCTCACCGTTATATATTTTTCTATTTTAATAATTTTTTGCAGGTGATTTCTATACAAGGTTAAAACCTACATTTGGTATCAGATCTATTTTAGTTTCAAGGGGATGCCTTTTCCACTGAGGGGTTTTACCCAGGCTTATGGTAGACCCTGTTATATTGGGAGATCTGTGGGATCGATTCTCGCAGTGAAAGGAGATGGAGAATAATGGAAAAATAGAGATTAAAAAATTCAATGGACAATTTTTTGAGTTTTGAAAGCTTACGAAGGAGGATCTATTGGTGGACCGAGATCAATGGATTATTGTAGATCTAGGTACGAAACTAACATGAATGTAAACAAAATACTGGGAAAAGTTAGATCAGAAGGTGAAGAGCATAATGCGATGTGTCTCTTAGATTCAATATTATTGAATGTATTAGGGAATCTATGGTGAAGGATTTGTGGGACAAGTTAGCGACATTCTATCAATCTAATTCTCTAGTGAAAATTTTGTTCCTACAAAAATAGATGTATAAGCCAAGAATGAAGGGTGTAGACTCGGTAATATAGCATCTGAATGCCTTTAATACTGTGGTAAGTAAGTTTTTATCTGTTGATATTAAAATTTTATATGAAGATAAGTGCATCAGTCTACTATGTTCTCTACCATACTTGTGGGATAGGATGGTTTTTTTATAGGTAGCAATACCACTACCTTAAATTTTGATGAAATAATCTCGTCCTTATTGTCAGAGGAGATGAGACGAAAAAATATGGAGAGCCAGAATGGAGATGCCTTGTCTATAAGAGGATGCTCCAAGAACAGAAACAAAAATAAGACCACAAGTGGGAGATATTAATCTAGAGGGAGATCCAAATCTCAATGAAAACCTATAAAGGTATGTTGGAAATGTGAAAAAGAAGGGAACTACAAAAACTAGTGTAGATCTAAAACTCTTGAGAAAGGAAATGGATCTGATGATTCTCCTTTTGCAGAGGAAAAACCACCTCAGTTGAAGGCGGGAATATGTACTTGGCTTCTTATTCAAGTAGGCATGTAGATCATGAAGTATGGTTGATTGATTCAAGCACATCCTTTCACTTCACTCCCTATAGGGAGTGGTTTTGCGAGTACGAGAAATATGGTGGTGGTGATGTATTCCCAAGGGATGACATGAAGGAAAAAATCATCTAATGCAAAAAATTCAAGCTAAATTTTCAAGGTGGAAGCATTAGAACACTTCTTGGTGTTCTATATATTCTTGCATTGGCCATAAATATGATTTCTATAGGTAAGATGAATGATTCAGGTGTAAAAGAAATGTTCGAGAAAGATACTTGAAAGTTGGTTTAGGGATCACTGGTATTAATGTGGGGAGTTTGGATTCAAACTCTGTACAATATTCTAGGTAGCACTATTATTGATGGTTGCAACAATTATGTGGTTCCTGAAAGTGGAGCAAAAAATCTACTGGCCTTTGGAGAAAATACCATAGCATAAAATCAAAGGCTTGAACATATTGGAGAGAAGGGCCTTCGAACACTGCATGGTAATGGTATGATAGAAGGTATGTTTAATTTCAGTTTGGATTTTTATTTCTATGAACATTGTGTATATGGGAAGCATAATCAGTGAGTTTCCCCTCTAGTTCTAAGAGGGCGAAAGGGATATTAGAGATTGTGCACAATGATGTGTTTGGACTTGTTTCAATTCCATCTGTGGGTACATTTATGTACTATGTATCATTTATATATGAATTCTCGAGGAATACATAGATACATTTCCTCAGGAAGAATTTTGAAGTATTTGACAAGTTTAAATAATTTAAGGCTCTAGTGGAAAATCAGACAAAGAAAGAGATCAAGGTGTTGAGGATTGATAATCGTGGAGAGTTTTGTAAGAAGGAATTTGAAGAGTTATGTAAGAAGTGTGGTATAGCATGGAAAAAAGACTACTCCATACACACCTCAACGAAATGGAGTTGCAAAAAAAATGAATAAGACATTGATGGAAAAGGAAAAAAATGCTCAGTGGTATGAGGTATAGACTAGTAAGAAACCCTCTCTCTCGCATCTCAGGGTATTTGGTTGTGATGCATATGTACATGTTCCAAATGAGAAAAGAACCAATTTGGATAGTAAATATGAAAGATGCATATTTATTGGGTATAAGAATGGCTTAAAAGGTTATAATCTTTAGAACTCGGAAACAAAGAAAGTTGTGTATGTCGAGATGTTGCATTTAGATAGGTGAAAGATGCTATTACGCATGAATTCATACCAAAGGAACCTAAAAATATAGAGTTTGAACTAAAGGATGAAGAATCAGACTCTACAACAGAACAATAATTAGAAGAAGAAGAGCCAAATACTCCAATTTTGAGAAGATTAGATTGAGAGATAAGGCAATCAAAGAGGTATAGTCCATATCATTTTTGTTCACATTTTTGTTTATCTATTACTAATGATGATCTAAGAACTATTAGAGAGGTAGTGGATTCAGAGGATGGAAAACTTTGGAAAGAGGCCATGGTTGATGAAATGGAATCTCTGGACAAAATGAGGCTTGGAATTTGGTGGAGTTTCTGTCTGGAAGGAAACCCAATGGCAGAAAATGGGTGTTTAAGAAAAACATGAATGCAGAAGGCAAGGTGGAAAAATAAAAAGCTCAAATGGTCGAAAATGGTTATTCCCAGGTGTTGGGAATTGATTTTGTCTGTTGCTGCTACTTCTGATTTTGAGGTAGAACATATGGATGTGAAGACAACATTTCTTTATGGGGATCTAGAAGAAGAGATATACATGAAGCAACCAGAAGGCTTTATAGTGAATGCTAAGAAAGAACTAGTATGCAAGTTAAAAGAAATATTTGTATGGGAAAAAAAACACCAAGGACGTGGTATAAAAAATTTGATACATATATACGAGGACTTCACTTCACCAGGAGCGAAGCAGATCACTATGTGTATTTTAAATTAAATTTTGACCTTTGTTATCTATTTGGTATTATATGTGGATGATATGTTGTTGATTGGAAATGAAAAATAAATTATTCAAGATTTGGAGACCCAGTTGTCGTCCAAATTTGAAATGAAGGATCTTGGTGCTGCAAACTATATTTTAGGCATGCAAATTAGACGAGATCAGACAAAGAGGAAGCTCTTCTTAAACTAGAGGAAGTATGTTGAGACAATATTGTAGAGGTTTAATAGGAAGGATAGTAAACCGGTGAAGGTTCCTATTCTTGTAGTTGTAAATTTATATGCTAAATAGTGTCCCAAGACACAAGAAGAGGAAGAGGACATATCTCATGTTCCATATGTGAGTGAAATTGGTAGTATTATGTATGAAATGTTCTGTACTAGACCAAAAATTGCACATGCAGTGGGATTATTGAGAAAGTTTATGTCAAAACTAAGGAAGGAGCATTAGACAATAATGAAGTGGGTTTTCAGGTATTTGCGTGGCACTAGTAATCATGGTATATTCTACCAAGGAAGACAAGGATTGGACAAAGTTTTGGACATACATGGATTTGTTGATGCAGACTCAGCTGGAGATCTGGATCAGAGAAGATATACAAGTGGTTATGTATTTAACCTATTTGAAGTAGTCATTTGGATGAGAAAAATATGGTATGTAATGGCACTTTCTATTGGGTGTGTGTTATATTCTTTCCATGACTAGCCCCATGCATGCGAGGGTCACAAGGGGGGAGATATCTGTCCCTGTTCGTTGCACCGGATGCATGAGTGGGGTTTGAGGGGGGCGGTAGCCCCACTCTATGAGATCTGGGGCAACACCATAGGGAATTTTTTTTGGACCCTATATTAGGTGGGCAGACCTACCTATGGTTTTGTGCATGGTTTTCGCACATGGTTTTGGGCATGATGGTTTTCTTCCCATGGTATTTTGTAGATCAAGTCAAGGAAACTAAGGTTATGTTCTAATCTAGGGTTAATGGATTGGGGTTTATGGATGCTTCAACATGTATATATAAGTATTGTAACACTGAAAGTAATATAACGAAAAATCAATTGGTTGTCTAGGTTTTGGGATCTAGGGTAAAATATCTATGTATCTATGTTTTATGTTTTATGCTCTCCATTGTTTATTTTTTTGTTTTTAGAATTCATATGCAGGTAATATTTGTACGGGGTTAAAAACTACATTTGATATCAGAGTTGTTTGGATTTAAGAGGACATCTTTGCTACTGAGGGGTTTCGCTCAGGCCTGTGGTAGACCCTGTTAAGTGGGAGATCTGTGGGATCAATTCTTGTGGTGAAAGAAGATGGTGAGCAGTGGAAAGATAGAGATAGATAAATTTAATGGTGATAGTTTTGAGTTGTGGAAACTCAAGATGGAGGATCTATTGGTGGATAAAGATCAGTGAATCACAGTACATCTGGGTACTAAATCCACGACAATGTCAGCTAAATACTCGACAAAGTTGGATTGGAAGGCAAAGAGCACAATACAATTGTGTATCTCATATTCAGTATTATTGAATGTATTAGGGGAAGCTTTGATGAAGGATTTCTAGGACAAGTTAGGGACTTTGTACCAATCTAAGTCTCTGGTGAATAAATTGTTCCATTGGAAAAAGCTGTATAACCTGAGGATGAAGGATGGAGACTCAGTGACAGAGCATCTGAACACCTTTAATAAAGTGGTAAGCCAATTGTCATCTATTGATATAAAAAGTTTAGATGAAGATAAGTGCATCAATTTGTTGTGTTCTCTACCAGTTTTGTGGGATAGTCTAGTTGTTGCAATAGGTAGCAATGTGACTGCCTTGTAGTTTGATGAAATAGTCTCATCCTTGCTCTCAGAGGAGATGATATGGAAAAATACGGAGCGCCAAAATGGTGATGCCTTATCTATATGGGGATGGTCCCAGAACAGAAAAAAAAAAAAATCCTCGAGTAGGAGATCTAAATCTAGAGGGAGATCTAAATCCCCATGAAAACTTGTAAAGGTGTGTTGGAATTGCGGAAAGGAAGGGAACTTAAAAAAGGACTATAAATATAAATCTCCTGAGAAAGGAAATGGATCTAATGATGCTCCTTTTGTAGAGGCAAAAACCACCTTAGATGAAGGTGGGGATGTGTACTTGGCTTCTTCTTCAAGTACACATGTATATCATGAGGCATAGTTGATTGACTTAGGTGCATCCTTTCACTTCACCCCCCACAGGGAGGGGTTTTGTGAGTATGATAAATATGATGGTGGTGATGTCTTCTTAGGGGATGATATGAAGTCTAGAATCATTGGTCACAAAAAAGTAAAGTTGGAGTTGTGAGGTGGAAGGATTAGAACACTTCTGGGTGTTTTGCATATTCCTGCATTGTCTAGAAATTTGATTTCTCTAAGCAAGATGGATGATGCAGGTGTAAAACAGTGTTCAAGAAAGATACCTAAAAGATGGTTCAAGGAGTACTAGTATATATGTGGGGAGTTCAAATTGGAACTCTGTATAAGATTCACGGTAGCACTGTTATTGATGGGTGCAACAGTGATGTGGTTCCTAAAAGTGGAGCAGAAAATCTAGTTGTCTTTGGAGAAAATACCATGCTATGGCATCAAAGGCTTGGACATATTGGAGATAAGGACCTTCGAATAATTCATGGTAATGGTATGGTAGAAGGTATGTCTAATTTCTATCTGAATTTGATTTCTATGAAAATTGTGTATATGGGAAGCAAAATGAGTTTCCCCTCTAGTGTTAAGATGGAAAAATGGATATTAGAGCTTGTGCACAGTGATGTGTTTGGACTGTGTCAGTTCCATCACTAGGTAAGTTTTCGTACTATGTATAATTTATAGATGACTTCTCAAGGAATATATGGATATATTTGCTTAGGAAGAAATGTGAAGTCTTTGACAGGTTTAAAGAATTTGAGGCTTTGGTGGAAAATAAGACAGCGAAGAAGATAAAGGTGCTTAGGACAAATAACAGTGGAGAGTTTTGAAAGAAGGAATTTGAAGATTTCTGTAAGAAGTGTGGTATAGCATGGAAGAAGACTACTTCATACACATCTCAACAAAATGGAGTTGTAGAAAGAATGAACACAACGTTAATGGAAAAGCCAAGAAGCATGCTTAGTGGTGCCGGGTTAGGATAAGAATTCAGGGCAGAGGCCGTGGAGACTACATGTTACATGGTCAACAAATCACCTTCATTAGAATTGAAGGATAAGACTCCACAAGAGGTACGAACTGGTAAGAAAGCCTCTCTTTCACATTTGAGGGTATTTGGATGTGATGCATATGCACATGTTCCAAAGAAGATATGAATCAAGTTGGATAGTAAATCTAAAAGATTCATGTTTATTGGGTATAAGGATGGTTTAAAAGGTTATAAGATTTGGAACCCATAAATGAGGAAGGTTGTGTACAACCACGATGTGGTGTTTAGAGAGGTGAAAGATGTTATTAAACATGAATTCATACCAAAAGAACATAAGAAGATAGAGTTTGAGCTAAAGGAGTAGGAATCAGACTCTACAGTAGAAGAGGAATCAAAAGATGAAGAGCCACAAACTCCAGCTGTGAGAAGATTAGTTTGAGAAAGAAGGAAACCATAAATGTATAGTCTGACTACTTTCTGTTTAATTTTTTCTTTATCTATTAGTGATGATGATCCTAAAATTGTCGGGGGAGTTGTATATTTAGAGGGTGGAAAACTCTCGAAAGAGGCAATGGTTGATGAAATGCCATCTTTGCACAAAAATGAGGCTTGGAATCTAGTCGAGTTACCAACTAGAAGGAAACCTATCGACAACAAATGGGTGTTGAAGAATAAGATGAATTCAAAAGGAAAGGTGGAGAAATATAAAGCTTAGTTGGTAGCAAAAGGTTATTCCCAGGTGTTGGGAATTGATTTCGGTGATATTTTTTGTCTAGTTGCCGAGGTAGCTTCTATTAGATTACTTTTGTCTATTGTTGCCGTGTTTGATTTTGAGGTAAAACAAATGGATGTGAAGACAACATTTCTTCACGAGGATCTAGAAGAAGAGATATACATGAAACAACCTCAAGGATTTGCGATCAAGGGTAAGAAAGAACTGGTATGTAGATTAAAAAAGTCTTTGTATGGGTCAAAACAATCACCAAGGATGTGGTATAAAAAATTTGAAACATATATATGGGGACTTGGCTTCACCAGAAGCAAAGAAAATCATTATGTGTATTTTAAATTAATTGGTGACCATGTTATTTATTTGGTCTTAAATGTGGATGATATGTTGCTAATTGGAAATAACAAAGAAATTATCCAGGATTTGAAGACCCAATTGTCCTCCAAATTTGACATGAAAGATCTTAGTGCTGCAAACTATATTTTTCAGGAAATTAAACGAAATCAGGCAAAGAGGAAGCTCTGGTTAAACCAAAGGAAGTATGCCGAGACAAAAATACAGAGGTTTAATATGCAGGATAGTAAACCAGTGAAGGTTCCTATTCCTATAGGTGTAACGTTATCTACTGAACAGTGTCCCAAGACCCAAGGATAGGAAGAGGACATGTCCCATGTTCCATACGCAAGTGCAGTCAGTAGCCCGATGTATGCAATGGTCTGTACTAGACTAGACATTGGGCATGCAATGGGAGTATTGAGCAGGTTTGTGTCAAAACGAGGGAAGAAATGGATAATAGTGAAGCGGGTTTTCAAGTATTTGTGTGGCAGTGGTGATTATGGTTTGTTCTACCAAGGAAGTCCATGATTGGATAGATTTTTGGACATACATGGATTTGTTGATGCAGATTGGGCTGGAGATATGGATTAGAGAATATCTACAAGTGGATATGTATTTAACTTGTTTGGAGGTGCAGTCAATTGGATGAGCAAGAGACAGTCTATACTGACACTTTCAACTATAGAGGCAGAATACATGGCAACCACTCATGCAAGCAAGGAAGTAGTTTGGTTGCATAGATTATGTTTAAGTATGGGTTTGGTGCAACGAGCTATAAGGATAGACTGTGACAACCAAAGTGAAATTTTCTTGGAAAATAACCCTGCTTATCATTTAAAGAAAAAGAAAATTGATGTTCAATATCACTTTGTAAGGGATATGGTTGAGAACAAAAAGGTGTTGCTACTAAAGGTGGACACTTTGAAGAATGTTGTAGATGCATTGAAGAAGTCTATGAGCACTGAGAAGTTTTCTTGGTGTAGAGAAATAATCGGCATTGTAGGGCAAGACCAATGACTAAGCTCTCCTGTGCCTCCCCGTGGAAAGAAAACAACAAGTGGGAGAATGTTGGGTCTGTGTTATATTCTTTGCACGACTACCCCCACACGCTAGGGGGCAATAGTTCACCTCATTCATTACATTTGGCATAGGAGGGGGGTCATAGGGGGAGTGGAAGCCCCCCCCGTGGGGGGGTGGTATCCCCTCTCTATAGGGTCGGGGGCAGTGCCCCGCGGATTTTTCTTTTGACCCTATATTAGGTGGGCAGACCTACCTATGGTTTGTGCATGGTTTTCACACATGGTTTTGGGCATGATGGCTTTCTACCCATGGTATTTTGTACATACAGTCAAGGGAACTATGATTATGTTCTAATCCAGGGCTGATGGATGGGGATTTATGGATGCTTCAACATGTATATATATGTATTGTAACATTGGAAGGAATATAATGAAAAATCAATCTAGTAGCCCCGGTTTTGGGATCTAGGGAAAAATGTCTGTGTATATTTATTTTATGTTCTATTCCTTCACCATTGTTTATTTTCTATTTTCAGAATTCGTATGCAGGTAATTTCCATACGAGATTAAAGCCTACACTTTAAACTATAGAGGATGAATACATGACATCCACTCATGCAAGAAAGGAAGAAGTTTGGTTGCAAAGATTGTGTTCAAGAATGGGGTTGGTTCAACGAGCTATAAGGATAGATTATGAAAAACAAAGCGCAAATTTCTTGGCAAAGAACCCCACCTATCATTCAAAGACAAAGGACATGGATGTTCAATATCACTTTGTGAGGGATATGGTAGAAGACAAAAAGATGTTGCTGGTAAAGGTGGACACTTTGAAGAATGTTGTAGATGTATTAAAAAAGTTTGTAAGCACTAAGAAGTTTTCTTGGTGTAGAGAAGAAATAGATGTTGCAAGCCTCGACCAATGACTATGTTGGGTGTGTTTTATATTATTTTCACAACTAGCTTCACGCATTGTACGTTGTGTTGGGTGTAGTAGGGGTGTCACACGGGGGCTGGTAGCGTCCCTGCATGGGGTCCGAGGTAGCGTTCGAGGTAGTTTTTTTTAATGTGGGTCCAATAATAGTTGGACAAACCCAAGGATGGGGCGTATACTGAAAGATGGTGGGTGGGCCTACCCATGGTTTTGTGCATGGGGTTTGCACATTGTTTTGGTCATGATGGTTCTTTATCTATGGTATTTTGTAGATCCGATCATTATGGTTATGTTCTAATCTAGGGTTAATGTATTGGTGTTTTTGAATGATTCTGGATGTGTGTGTGTGTGTATATATATATATATTGTAACATTAAAAGGAATATAATGAGTAATCAAGTTGGTAGTCCTAATTTTGGGATTGAGGGGAAAATAGCTATGTACATTTGTTTTATGTTCTCGCTATTATATATTTTTTTGTTTTAAGGATACATTTGCAGGTAATTTATGTATAGGTTTAGAATGTGAAATTTTAAACTTAAAGATTAATATTATAAACTCTAGTATTAATATTAAACCCATTAAAGTTATATACCCTAGGATTAATATATAAACAATAAGGTTAATATTATAAATCCTATGATTAATATTAAGTCCTAGGATATATATATATATATATATATATTATATATATATTATATATATATATATATATATATATATTTATTATATTTATTTTATATTATTATTTATTTTATTTATTTTATTTATTTTTTTTTAATTTAATTTTTAATTTTAATTTTTTATATTTTTTTTTTAATTTTTTATATATTATATTTTTAATAATAATTTAATTAATTAATTTATTATATTATTATATTTATTTATTTTTTATTTTATTTATATTTATTTATTATTTGTTTATTATTTTTTTTTATTTATTTTATTTTATTTTATTTTTATTTATTTTATTTTTTTTTTTTTTTTTTCTGAATAAAGACTATTTCTATTAATAAGAAAAAAAGAGATATTTACAATGAGGTCGCAACCTCAGAGGGTGAGTGAACCAGCCCTCGACATAAGAAACAGAGTTCAGAGAGGAGCAGCTGAACATGTATGTGTACTCCGTTTACAACACTGAAATGAACTGCTTCCAGTTAACCATTCCTTACAACCAAAAAAGCGCATAACAGAGAACATTTACAACCTTAGTATTCTGTGGCAAAACTGCGCACATCAAAGTTTCCAAAAAGTTTAAACATCCACCAGCATTCCAAAAAGACTTGCGGAGGTCAGATAAGGAACTGACCAAAACTTGCAACTTGACCGTATAGCATAGAGAAAGACAGTAACAGAGATTTTAAATCAAAACTTAGACCTTGGAGGTGTAGCAACCGGACTGCGTAGAGGAAGAAGTTACTCATGCAGTATCTGAGGGTAGGTGTCCCGCTCAGCTTGTGTGCCTGGTGCGGTGACCCAGGCGACTTCTTCATTGCCTTCCGCTCCACCCTCAGTAGGGGTAACGAGATGAAGAATACCAAAATCGTGTTGAACAGGACCACAAACGATAACTTCTTCCTGAGGCAGAGTCCGTTGACGGGTGGCATCCTCGGTGGCAGGGGAGTCCTCCTGCATGTGTTCTGGAGTGAACTTCGGTCCTTCCACTTCTCCCTGAGCCATACTTTCCTCCGGAGATGGGGTGGATGAAGAGCTAATCGGGTCCTCATGCAATTATGCCTCTTCCGCTACCAGAATGGTAGTCGTAATGGTAACCACTGGCTTGTTCAGTCGACTGCGGAATGTGAAGCGGGAAGTCTGAAAGGAGGTATTCGGGACTTGATTGGATGGATTGGGGGGGGTGAAGATGGAGAGGCAGAGGAAATTTAAATAATGAGCAGAGAAGGGGAGTGCAGGGCTCAACCTCTGGGAGCCGAAGAGCCTCCTCTGCGCAGAATTCCTCTGCTTCGAGGCATTGTGAACTCTTGCTTGCGACTTGGAGAACCGAACAGATGAGAATTGGGGGATGGGAAAGAGGATTGCGCAACCGTCTTAACACCAAGGGGAAGAAACCTGCACTTAGACTTACCAATGCTCTGAAACAGGAAATGCCAATGGCGGGGAGGGAGCTGGGCGGTTATAACACTGCTAGTCCTCATGGCAGGCCAGCTATGTGGCATAAATGCCCCTGCACTCCACTGACCTCCATTAATTCCTGAAGGTACCATAATCAACTCGCACGTTAACCTAGGATCGATAATCTGCTATGAGATCAGCATTCTTAAATGCGACCAGGTGGGCATCCAGCTGCCGAGAGGGTGTTATACGTGCTGGGCAAGCGATCGAGAAGCACCCGCATCCAGGTACACTGCCTAATGATGAGGCCGGTCTTTCTCTACTAAATTTTTGAATTCAATGAGTTGTTCCTTTGTAGCTATGCTGAGCATGGGACCTGAATAGGCATCCATCTCCAATTCTACTCCAGCATTGGCTAGAAAGTCTGCCAGTTTGTTTCCTTCTCTTACTGTGTGCTTGAAGGAAATTGCCTGGTATTGAGAAAGCCATTGCCTGATTAGTTCCAATATTTGCACCATTCTCCAACTGTTGCTTATTTTATGGATTGGAGCTCCTTGAAGAAGTTTTGTGGCCATATTGATAATGATTTGAGAGTCACCTTCTATGATAAGGAGAAAGAAATTGTGTTCCTGAGCCAGAATGAGACCTTGCCAGAGACCTTCCAATTCCGCCGAATTGTTGGTGTCCCATCCTTTGGAGCCTAGGTAGATGAGATGAGGGGTACCTAAGTGATCCCTGAAACCCCCCCATAGCCTGATTGTCCTGGGTTGCCTTTGGAGGCCCCATCAAAATTAAGCTGAAACAAATTGTGAGGAGGAGGGGACCATGTTGTTGACTTTTTGTGCCTGTTGAGATGCAGGATATGAGAGTTAGGGTTGTGTAGTAGAGAGATTTTCCAGTTGTCCCATATTGATTTTTCTTTGTGATATGTTGGAAAGTCTTCGGATGACCAGTCGTGGATGGAAAGAGATTCCTTGATGTTTCTGTGCAGTATAGTCCATATCTGCTCCAGTGTCTGAGTTTGGTTTTTGAATAGTCTTCTATTCCTCTCCTTCCAGATATTCCACATTAGGAGACCCGGTATGAGCTGCCAAAGCGAGTTAAGAAGCCTGCTATGATAAGGTGACTGCTTCCAGTTGCATAGTGTGGCTTTGAGATCTCCTTGCACCCTGTTGTCTCTTTGACACCTAAAGATGGCTTTTTCCCATAATTTTCTGCCCAAGTGGCAAGTTTGCAATAGATGAGTAACTGTTTCTTCTGCTTGTTTGCAGTTTGGACAGATAGATGGGCCTGAAAATTTTCTTTTCCGGAGGTTATCCCATGTAAGAATTCTGTTATGAGAGAGTAGCCATAAGAAGGTGGAAACCTTTGGCCAAATTGTGGAGCTCCAAATCTGGTCCCATAAATTATCCTTTATGATTTTGTCGTTAGTTATGATATTATAAGCCTCCTTGGTGGTGAATGTTCCTCTTTCTTCATATCCCCATCTTAGTATGTCCGCTCCTACTGCTATGGGAATTTTCCTCTTTTTTAGTTTATCAGAGAGCGTTTGTTGGGTTATCTCATATCCTTTCTCCCTTATGATTTGATCGGTCCCCTTCCATTTCCTGTGTTTTTGGGTGGTAGATGAGCTCGAAAATTGATTGGCCGTTTCTAGGGGATGGGTTCTTTGCTAAGGGATAGGGAGATCATGCATAAGATCCTTGATCTTTGGGAATTGCTTCCAGGAGTCGTCCCAAAATCTTGCTGTGTCTCCACTTTTGATTTCCCAGAAGCTATGCTGTTGTATAAGGTTCCTATGTTGGATGGCTGAGTTCCATATTATGGATCCAGTGCTTAGTTCCGACATACGGATTCTGTGTTCAATAGGGCTGTTGCTTGCATATTTTTCTGTCCATAGAGAGGCCTAGGGAGTATTTGGGTGAGCTAACCATCGCCACCATAATTTGGCACCCATTACTGTATTGCTATGCTGAGGATCTCTAATCCCAATACCCCCGGATTTTTTGGGAAGACATACTTTTTCCCATTTAACCAGAGCCCATTTTTTGTTGTGGCCTGAGCTACCCCATAGAAAGTTGCGCTGAAGATTTCGAATTGCCTTGACAACCCATTTAGGCACCGCCAAAAGAGAGAAGAGGTAAAGAGGCATGGATTGGAGAATCGCTTTGATGAGAACGACTCTACTGGCCATATTTAGAGATCCGTGAGTCCATAGAAAGAGTTTGGCTTCAAGTTTTTCTAGAAGGTCTCTCCATGAGGAATGCTTGAGGGCTGAGGCTATCATGGGGGCGCCCAAATATTTAGAAGGGAGGCTTGCTATAGTGAATCCTAGAATGCGGGCTATCGATCTTTGAGTAGACACTGGAGTATTAAAGAAGAAAATTTGGGATTTTACCCGATTGATAAGGGCATCAGAAGCATCCGAGAAAGAAGACAAGATATCTCTGAAGAGGAGAGATTCTTGGACTGAAGGGTGCCCATAAAGCATATTGTCATCCACGAATTGCTGATGGGAGAAGGAGGGGGAATTGTTGAAAGAGAGACCTTTAAGACAGCGGGTGAAAATAGCAGACTTAATGTTGCGGCCCAGTCCTTCGGCAATTATAACAAAGAGGAATGGTGAGAGTGGGTTCCCTTGCCTAATACCTCTAGAAGGATGAAACGTTTAAGAGGGGATGCCATTGATGAGAACAGAGAAGAAGGAAGAAGTCAGAAGGCTGAGGATCCATCTAGTCCATGAAGGATCAAAGCCAAAAGCATTAAGAATTTTTTGAATATACTTCCAGCTGATACTATCGAAAGCTTTAGCTAGATCTATTTTTAATAACATACCTGGCTTTTTAGTTTGCTTCAGAGAGTGAATTATTTCATGGGTGAGAATAATTTCATCTGTGATCTGGCGCCCTTCCACATAACCGGATTGCTCTGGCGAAATATTGAGAGGGAGCAGAGGTTTCAACTGAGTGGCAATAACTTTTGAAACAATTCTGTAAATGATGTTGCAAAGAGCTATCAGTCGATACTTGTCAGGCGTATTGGCTTCCTCTGTCTTGGGGATAAGAGCCATGAATGTGGCATTCAGCCCAGGGTACATCCATCTTAATGCACGAGATTCTTCAACCAATTGCCATACTTCTATTTAAATGAGATCCCAAAAATGATGAAAGAAATCCGAGGTAAATCCATCCGGGCCTGGGGTTTTACCTGCTTTTAATTGCTTGACAGTGTTGTCCACTTCGTGTAACAGGATTGGTTGGAGGAGGAGATTATGCTCGTCGGTTATCAATTTGGGTATCTGCTGCAATATTTTCTCTATTGCGGGAAGTCTGTCAATGCTTGATTCTTGGTGAACTTTCTTGAAGTATCTAAGAAAGTTCTCTTCAATGCCTTCATGCGTCTCAATTCTTTCTCCTTGATCGTTATGAATGTGGGAGATGAGATTGTGCATTCTGCGTTGCACCATAGTTTTGTGAAAGAACTTGGTGTTCTTTTCTCCCTCTTTAAGCCATCTGATTCGTGATTTCTGCCTCCAAAGAATCTCCTCCTGCTGAGCTCTGTTGAGAAGTTGATCTTCAATGACTTGTTCCTGTTTTTCCAGTTCCTCAGAACTTCCTTCTGTGATGATCCTTTGCTGGGTTAGCTTCATTTCCTGATGAAGAGCGGCCTGAGCTTTGAAAATGTTGCCAAAGGTGGTATGATTCCAGTGTTTGATTTCTCTTTTGAGGAATTTCAATTTTTTTTGGAAGTTGGCCATTTTGGATCCCCCTGTGGGATTGAATTTGATCCAGGTTTGTCTAACAAAATCCTTAAATTCTGGATGAGTAAGCCAAAAAGTCTCAAAACGGAAAGGGCGTTTAGTAGTGTTACCTGGCCGATGCCATTGGAGTGCAATAGGCCAGTGATCGGATCCTGATATTGGCAGAATTGAGGCTATAAGATAGTCCTAGGATTAATATTAGAAACACTAAGATTAATATATTAGACCCTAAGATTAAGATTATAAACCATAAAATTAATATATTGAACTTGGGAATATAAACCCTAAGATTAATATTATAAACCCTAAAATTTAAAACCCTAAGTTTCAGATTAATATATTAAAACATAAGATTATAAACTCTAAAATTAATATATTAAACCCTAATTTTAATAGATTAAACCCGAGGATTAGGAACCCTAAGATTATTATTTTAAACACTAGGATTAATATTGAAAACCAAAGAATTAATGATATAATCCCTAGGATTAATATTACAAACCCTCATATTAATATATTAAACTCTATGTTTGATATATTAAACCCTAAGATCTTATTCCCTAATATTTTAAAACATAAGTTTAATATATCCAACCCTAAGTTTAATATTATAAGCCCTAAAATTATAAAAACTAAGTTTAGTATATGAAACCGTAAAATATATTATAATTCCTAAAATTATAAATGAAAGATTAATATATTAATCCTAAAATTATAAAACCTAAAATAATATGATAATCCCTCAAACAATAAACCTTAACGTTAATCTATTAAACTTGAGTTTAAAATTATTATAACATTGAAAATAATACATTAACATTGAAATAAATCAATTGATTCTCTTATTAAATCAATTATAACACTAATATAAAACATCAATTTTTAATCTTATTTAAATCATTATAATATAAAATAAAACATTGATTTCTTTTATTTATTTAAATATTATTAATTTTAAATATAAGTAATTATATAATCAATTGTTTTTAAACATTAAATGGATAAAATAAATATGTTTTTGAGAATATTTCTTTGGCGAGATCACATTATAATACTTTTGTCGACGAGTTTCTTACCAACGAGTGTGGTTCATTGTCACGATAAGTTGAAGAATCAAATCATGGCTGCATGTTAAGTAGGGAGAGAAGATCTTCCAATGACTAAATTTGACCCAATTGTCCTCCAAATTTGAGATGAAATATCTTAGTGCTGCAAACTATATTTTGGGGAAATTAAACGAGATCGAGCAAAGAGGAAGCTCTGGTTAAACCAAAGGAATATGCCGAGACAATACTGCAGAGGTTTAATATGCAGGATGGTAAACTAGTGAAGGTTCCTATTCCTATAAGTGTAAAGTTATCTACTAAACAGTGTCCCAAGGCACAAGAATAGGAAGAGGACATGTCCCATGTTCCATACGCAAGTGCGGTCAGTAGCCCGATGTATGCAATGGTCTATACTAGACTAGACATTGCACATGCAATGGGAGTATTGAGCAGGTTTGTGTCAAAACGAGGGAAGAATTGGATAGTAGTGAAGCGGGTTTTCAGGTATTTGCGTGGCAGTGGTGATTATGGTTTGCTCTACCAAGGAAGTCCATGATTTGATAGATTTTTGGACATCCATGGATTTGTGGATGAAGATTGGGCTGGAGATCTCGATCAGAGAATATCTACAAGTGGATGTGTATCTAACGTATTTGGAGGTGCAGTTAAATGAATGAGCAAGAGACAGTTTGTACTGGCACTTTCAACTACAGAGGCAGAATACATGGCAGCCACTCATGCAAGCAAGGAAGTAGTTTGGTTGCATAGATTATGTTTAAGTATGGGTTTGTTGCAATGAGCTATAATGATAGACTGTGACAGCAAAAGTGAAATTTTCTTGGAAAAGAACCCTGCTTATCATTCAAAGACAAAGAATATTGATGTTCAATATCACTATGTAAGGGATATGGTAGAGAACAAAAAGGTGTTGCTGGTAAAGGTGGACACTTTGAAGAATTTTGTGGATGCATTGAAGAAGTCTATGAGCACCGAGAAGTTTTCTTGGTGTAGAGAAATAATGGGCATTACAAGGCAAGACCAATGACTAAGCTCTCCTGTGCCTCCCCATGGAAAGAAAACAACAAGTAGGAGAATGTTTGGTTTGTGTTATATTCTTTCCACGACTAGCCCCGCGCACTAGGGGGCGATAGTTCACCTCATTCATTGCACCGGGCACAGTAGGAGGATCATAGGGGGAATGGAAGCCCCCCCTGTTGAGGGGTGGTAGCCACTCTCTACAGGGTCCGAGGCAGTGCCCCACGGATTTTTTTTTGGACCCTATATTAGGTGGGAAGATCTACCTATGGTTTTGTGCATGGTTTTCACACATGGTTTTTGGCATGATGGCTTTCTATCCATGGTATTTTGTAGATCCAGTCAAGGGAACTATGATTATGTTCTAATCCAGGGTTGATGGATTGGGATTTATGGATGCTTTGACATGTATATATATGTACTGTAACATTGGAAGAAATATAATGTAAAATCAATTTGGTAGTGCTAGTTTTGGAATCCAGGGAAAAATATCTATGTATATCTGTTTTATGTTTTATTCCTTCACCATTGTTTATTTTCTGTTTTTAGAATTCGTATGCAGATAATTTCCATACGAGGTTAAAGCCTACACCTTCAACTTCAAAGGATGAATACATGACATCCACTCATGCAAGAAAGGAAGAAGTTTGGTTGCAAAGATTGTGTTCAAGAATGGGGTTGGTTCAACAAGCTATAAGGATAGATTATGACAAACAAAGTGCAAATTTCTTGGCAAAGAACCCCACCTATCATTCAAAGACAAAGGACATGGATGTTCAATATCCCTTTGTGAGGGATATGGTAGAAAAAAAAGATGTTGCTGGTAAAGGTGGACACTTTGAAGAATGTTGTAGATGCATTAAAAAAGGCTGTGAGCACTAAGAAGTTTTTTTGGTGTAGAGAAAAAATAGATGTTGCAAGCCTTGAACAATGACTAAGCTCTCTTGTGACAAGTGTGAGAATGTTGGGTGTGTTTTATATTCTTTTCACAACTTGCTTCATTCATTGTACGTTGTGTCGGGTGTAGCAGGGGGGTCACACGGGGGGCGGTAGCGTCCCTGCGTGGGGTCCGAGGTAGCGTTTGAGGGAGTTTTTTTTAATGTGGATCTAATAGTAGTTGGACAGGCCCAAAGATGGGGGCTATACTGAAAGATGGTGGGTGGGCCTACCCATGGTTTTGTACATGGGGTTTGCACATGGTTTTGAGCATGATGGTTCTCTATCTATGGTATTTTGTAGATCCGATCATTATGGTTATGTTCTAATCTAGGGTTAATGTATTGGGGTTTTTGAATGATTCTGCATAATATATAATATATTAATATATAATATATATTATATATAATATATATATATCTATGTATGTATGTAGTATGTATGTATGTATGTAATGTATGTATGTATGTATTGTAACATTAAAAGGAATATAATTAATAATCAATTTGGTAGTCCCGATTTTGGGATCGAGGGGAAAATAGCTATGTACATTTGTTTTATGTTCTCGCTATTATATATTTTTTTGTTTTAAGGATACATTTGCACGTAATTTATGTATAGGTTTGGAATGTGCAATTTTAAACTTAAAGATTAATATTATAAACTCTAGTATTAATATTAAATCCATTAAAGTTATGTACCCTAGGATTACGATATAAACACTAAGGTTAATGTTATAAATCCTATGATTAATATTAAGTCCTAGGACTAATATTAGAAACCCTAAGATTAATATATTAGACCCTAAGATTAAGATTATAAACCATAAAATTAATATATTGAACCTGGGAATATAAACCCTAAGTTTAATATTCTAAACCCTAAAATTTAAAACCCTAAGTTTAAGATTAATATATTAAACCATAAGATTATAAACTCTAAAATTAATATATTAAACCCTAATTTTAATAGATTAAAACCGAGGACTAGGAACCCTAAGATTAATATTATAAACACTAAGATTAATATTGAAAACCAAAGAATTAATGATACAATCCATAGGATTAATATTACAGACCCTCATATTAATATATTAAACTCTATGTTTGATATATTAAACGCTAAGATCTTATTCCCTAATATTTTAAAACCTAAGTTTAATATATCCAACCCTAAGTTTAATATTATAAGTCCTAAAATTATAAACCCCAAAATTAATATGGTAATCCATAATATTATAAACCTTAACGTTAATATATTAAACCTTGAGTTTAAATTATTATAACATTGAAATAATACATTAACACTGAAATCAAACATTGATTTCTCCTATTTAAATCATTATAACACTGATATAAAACATCAATTTTATCTTATTTAAATCATTATAATATTATAACGAAACATTGATTTTCTTTTATTTATTTTAAAATATTATTATTTTAAATATAAGAAATTATATAATCAATTTTTTTTTAAACATTAAAGAGATAAAATAAATATGTTTTTGAGAATATTTATTTCGCGAGATCAAAATATAATACTGTTGTCAATGCGTTTCTTACAAGAGTGTGGTTCATTGTCACAATAAGTTGAAGAATCAGATCATGGATGCATATTAAATAGGGAGAGAAGATCTTCCAACGACTAAATTTGACTAGGAAACGACTATATTGGACTGGGTTTGATTGAGAAACCATTTAATTTGACTGGCCAATTTGATTGGACCAATGTAGCTATTTCCTAGTCAAATTTAGTCGTTGGAAGATCTACTCTCACTATTTAACATGTAACCATGATCTTATTCTTCAACTTGTCACGACGATGAACCACACTCGTTTTGAAACGTGTCGACAAAATTATTATAATGTGATCTCGGCTGAAGAAATCTTCTCAAAAACTAGATATGGATCATAAAAGCTTAAATTCAACAAAATAAATATGGTTAAATACTTAATTTATATATTCAAATCATTATAAAATACAAAACCAAAATTAACTAATAAATTTAAATTTCTGTTTGAGCCATATTTAATATCTAAAAAATAATATTTTATACTTACAATATTTAACCAATTTATTTTGTAATATATTTATATTAAAAGATATTTATATCAATTTTCACCTAATATTAAAAATATTTAAATAATGTAAATTTTGTGTTAGAAAATTTAATAATAACAACATCATCTATGAAAATAAAAAATTAATCTAAAATTTAAAACTTAAATTTCATTATCTAATTTAAATACTAGTTAGTCATTGACATTGAACTATATATGAATGTTTAGTCTAATTTATAATGGTGATGATGATGATGATTAATGTCCACTAAAACCAATGCAATCTATCAACCTTAAGAAGAATAATCTAATTGTAGTTCTTTAGAATCTTATTTCTTTGCTAAAAAAAAGAAGCACACCAAGATTATTATAGTTGGGATGACTTAACAAGTCAAGAAGATTGGAAGTGTGATAGATGTTAGTAAAAAGAGAGTGGATGTGAGTAAATGTTGGATAATCTAAAGTGCCTTTCATCCTCCACTCTCTTAGTATCTCAAAGCTGACAAATTCTATCATCCGAGGGAGTCTTGGGAGTAGACCACCACTCGGTTTCACATCGAAGGTGATGAGAATTAGTTCTAATATTAGCGATCTTCATCTTTTTCTTCGAGTTAGTCAAAACATAAATATAATTTTTTGTTCTCAAGGGTGGCATTGATCACCTTTTTATAATATCTTAGCTTCCTTTTACCCTTGAGCTCTTCATTATTCCATAACTTATCCTTAAATTTAGAGGTGATAGTATCTTTGACATTATCCTTGCTTCCCAAGATGATCTTCTCATTTATCCCCTAATGGTTGAGCCAAGACTAGGCATCCTTATGCCACCCATGCTCGAGGTGAAGGTGGTGGTTTTGACTAAAGTTAGAAGCAAATTTATGAAGCCTCTTAGATTCCATGTTGTAAAGCTTCTTCTTATACATTAGATATTTGAACATAGCCCTGCTTTCAATAGGGGAGAGGATAGCTTTGATTAGGAGGATAAGATAGGGGGTATTTCCCTTGATCTTGACATTGTAGGTTATGAATTGTGTTGGAATCATCTGAATCTCTTTCGCCACGACTCTTTGGATATACTATAACCTAAGACTTCACAACCATATAGGGAAAAATGGGTGATGAGGATCTCAAAGAAGAACCTTTTTTAACTCCAAATACAAAGATTGGTAGCCGTGCAATTGTTTTCAAGTGCATATTAAGCTTTCCAACCTCCAATAACCATTTTCTCAATGGTGTATTTATAGTTGAGCTAATAAGGAGTGTCAATACCCAAATATTTATAAAAAGAGACATGTTCCAAGCAATTGTTATCATAGACGAAATTTCCATGGGCCATATTTTTGGATTTAATTATCATGATTTTAGTCCAAAAATCATAATAATTTTCCCAAATAAAAAATATATTTTTGAAATGCACATGTCATGATAATTAATTTTTAAAATGAAAAATTGGGCATTAAATTTAATATATTATAATTATTAATTTTAATATTAAAAAGACATTTATATTAATTCTTAATTAATATAAAAATATTTCAATAATATAAATTGTGTTATAAAATTTAATAACAACATCATTTATGAAAATTTAAAAATAATCTAAAATTTAAAAATTAATTAGTATTTTGTGTTTGCTTGTGATCCTCCAGGCTTGACTTGTAGCTTGAGACTAAGGGGCATCTGAGTTATCAAGCTTGAGACCTAGGGGAATCTAAGCTATCAATGTCACTCGCGATCACACCCATCCAAAACAACCACTCCCGTGAGGTTTGATTCTGTGTTGCTTTGCTAAGGAGGCCCATCCTCAACCGATTGTGCTAGTAAGACTTGACAACTTAAAAATTAAATAGCAATCACTCACTAAAATTCCATTATATAATTTAAATAGTAATTAATTATTGGCATTCAACTATATATGAGTGTTTACTTTGATTTATAATGAACAATTAATGATAATAAATTTTTGAAATAAAACATTAAATATTAAATTGAATATATTATAATTACTAATCTTCAATTACAACAAATCTATTTAGCTAAGTTGATAATTTAATTAATTAAATTTTAGATATAAATAATAATAAGTTGTAAAACATGAGCGAATAAAACTTAAAAACATGAATATTAGTCACTAAAATTATATATAACATATTTACGCTGTAAGACATTTTCCTCTAAAATAAACTCCCCAAACTGCCACGGTGTAATCATCTACACCATTAGATCAGATGTTAGACGATTGGAAATTTTAAAGCCATTGGATTGATAGTTAAGACCAAAAAAACCCTAATAGGTAAGTTAAAACAAGCATTCTCTACGGTTTTTACAACATTCTCTTCAGAACTTCATGGTTATGAGCATCGAACTTCAAGCTAATGGACAACCTTACCTATAAGAGAACCATGTTCCTTACTGGGCTTATCCTTGCTGAATGATTATGAAATAGCTCTTTCCCAGATTTAAGCCCTCGATGTCTTCAGTTCAGTAGCTGCAATGAGGAGTCCACCAGATTCAATTCTATAATTTTCAGGGTAGTTTGGGATTCCTCCTGTGATCCAAAATGATGGATGACATGGTTCAACTCTGCTCAGGCTTCTCGTCTTCAAAACCACAGGTAAGGGTTTTCTTTATGTGTTTCAATTTCTCCCAGTTGGTTTATGAATGAAAGGAATCTAACTAATGTAATTTTCGCTTGCAGGCTGAGTGACATCATAGTGGCAGACTTTACCAGTGAAGGAGGAGAAATTGCCAAATTGCCAACCCCTTTCGCTCTAGGTTGGTTTCTGTACCTATTTTGAAAAAAAAAGTTGTATTGTTTGCCCTTTCGGGGCCTGTTCGAGTTTTCTAAGCTCGAAGAGGGTTTTATTCTTCGTTAATCATTATGGGTTCTTTTTCTTTGAGTTTTTCGTACTACAGCCTTGGGGGATTTGAAAGAAATGGCCACTGCCTTCCTCCATCTTAGTTTTTTTTCTTTGTTCTTCTTGTCATTACACTTAATGAGTGACACATCACTTATTGAGTGACACATGTCCACTCTGGATTCCTTGATGCTTCCCTCGTTAACCGTATATATATCTATGTCAATTATAGTGTTTGATATCAATGGTAGTGAAGGAAAGGAGAGAAGCTGCTGCTAGTTCATCCACTAAATCTTATTACAAGATTGATGATGTCTAGGAGTTGGCAACATGTCACCCTCAAGTTGTTCCGAAGAGATATATCAGACCCAAAGAAGAGATCATGGGATCTGCAATAGTACCGCAGTCAATATGAATGAATGCTCTGAACATAGACACATTGATCAGGATTGAGCTGCTAGAACTTAAATAAGAATTGGCTCATGATAAAAATAAAGAGCTAATCAACCATTAAGTTGACCTCAAAAGGGACTTCTTAAAGTGAATAGATTGATTTCATTTAACATCAAACTTGGTTTCAATTCCAACCATCAAAATCCCATATGCCTGTGGTAAATTCTAATAATTTAACACAAAAGGAATTTTACTTGCGTCAATCTTTCAACAGCCAAGAATACTAGCTACCTTGCACTTTGGTGTAGTTTGAAGCCATATACAAGTGGTACATATATTTGCACAGGTTTGGGTGGCTTCACCATTGGGTAGATCATTAGATCATTAGAAATAGATGTGGAAAGTCAACTCCATCAATATTGATATGATATTTAGACATTGGGTAATACAAATCTCCAGTTTTAAGTCTAATATGAAACTCAGATTCCTTTGTATTAATATGATTCTTTTCCTTTATACTAATCTAATTTATCAGAAAAAATATGTATATGGAGTAAAGAGGGAAAACTGCTAGGTCGGTCTGTATAGTAGAGAGAATTTGTAAATTGTGACTTTTTTGGTCTATACAGCAGAGAGAGCAAAAAAAATATTGAGTAAAGTGGGCAGACTGCTAGGTATGTACAATGGAGTAGAGAGAGCATTTGCATATTGCTATTTTTTAGGTCTGTATAGTAGAGAGAGCAGTTGAATATTGCGATTTTTTTTACCACATCATATCAATAACAATTCAATTAGTTCTAGTGTTTTTTCATTCTCTTTGCATCCAAAAAATTTAATTAATTCCTTTTTTTTTTTTTTTTTTTTTTTTTTTTTTTTTTTTTTTTTTTTCAGAAAATATCAATAAAAATTCAAAGTGATATATGGTCATTGGTAACTATTCAACATCTTCTATTCTCCCTTGGTGTGAACTATGGTTGTAGCTGATTATCTATAGCCTTCTTCCATCTGCTTTTAATGGGAATGTAGGCCTTGATTCGTATTGGATGGGCCATGTTAGTTTCATTGTAATTCAAGAGAATTTAGGCATAATTCAACAACTTTGGTTCCCTTTTAATTTAAGGGAACTAAGGCATAATTCAACAACTTTGGTTTCATTATAATTCAAGGGAATTCGGGCATAATTCAACAACTCAAGTTTCAGAATATGGAAATCCTAATAGACATGGAAAGATCAGGGGAAGCAAGTGAACTCAAATCCAATAACATCGTGGCACCTCTGCTGCAGAAGATTACTGAAGACAAGGTTCAACAGCTCATGTTTCAGAATATGGAAATCCTAACAGATATGGAAAGATCAGGGGAAGCGAGTGAACTTGAATCCAATAACATCAAGGCACCTCTATTGTAGGGGATTACATAAGATACGGAGAGGAGGCTAGAGAGCTGCAATAGCACTCGATCTTGGTTGTTTAGATCAATAATTCTGTTTTTGTGTTGAGTTAAGTTGGATTTGGCTTTAGTGTCAGTATCTCAAATTCTTTAAAGTCGCTTCATAAGGGGGAAAATGATAATGAACTAGAGTTCAAATAAATGGAACAAGCTATAATCTTGTTGGCTTCTTGCAGGTGGGTTTCTCTTCTCCAACGGAGTCTAGGATCATAGAGGATTTTGACCTCACCTTATCTCAGGTGTGCTAACAACATTAATAGAAACACCTCACCTTATCTCAGGTGTGCTGACAAAGTTAATAGAAACATTTTAAGGAATGAAATGTTTTAAAAACTATAAATGGTTCAATGTTTTATTGTACAAATAAGAGTAAGCAGAGGTGTAGACATTAAAAATCGTAGAATGAATGTATATTTTTTGTGTTTTCTTTTTACTTAAAATCCCCATGGCCAAAGTGGGGTTAATCTCCTGGTCTAGTCTCTTTAGGGACTATTATTAGATATAGTCATATGGAATGCTTGATAATGAGCTAGTTGTGGTGAATTCCCACTTTTTTTTGTTCTGCAACCCCAGCTCAACCCTCTATAGAATAAATATCTATTAGCCAAGGAATGCAATCTGTGTGCTTGATCTTCAATCTGATATATAGTATTATTTGTATTTGAAGTCTCTTATGACTAAGTTGTACTTCAGTGTGATGCTTCGAGAGATGGCATGCCTTTCTATATATTTGGCATTTAGTTAGCTCACAGAGCACTCCTTAAATGTAAAAATATCTATAACTTTGTCTTTGTGACCATGGATTCTGGGCATTTGATTGAATATAATTGTTTCTATAATATTCATATGTATATTTCCGAATGTTTTTGTGACAACTTTGCAATGCAGTTCATCTAGCAATTACTCAAGCTATAAGCCAACGTGATTCCATTTGCATTTCAAGAATGTACGAATTTTTTTTTTTTTTTTTGTAACTAGTAACTCTAGTGTTCTGAACGAAAATGAAGGCCCAGATTTCGATCTATTTCAACCAAAAATATCAGAACGTTTTGTTCTTTTAAAGTTTTTGGCTCAATCTGGAGCAAAAACATTTGGAAAATTACAGGCCTGCCAGTCATAGTCTCATTTCACTTACTGTTCTTGTCCAAGCTAACAAGAATACATATTGTCCAATATCAACGCATTCTTCTATTGTGGTAATAAATGTTGGTAGAAGTCAAACTTGGGAGGAGTATAAGAATATCTTGTTTGGGAGGAGTCGAAGAAGATCTTGTTTGACTGGGGAAGAATCGATGATGATCTCTTCATGACTATAATTAATACGGTCACATGTTGTCATAATTGCAACATGTCTGTTGGCTTTTTAGTGATAATAGAAAAAGATGTTGATGTTTTCGGGATGAATGTCAATAATATTTTTCTGAATTGAAGTTACTGTAGTTGAGATTTTGCTGGTTTTTAGGAAATTGTTGAGATTTTTTTAGTTTTTATGTTTTAATTGATTTAAAAGATATATAGAATACATTGTAATTGAACAATAATATGTATATTTTGATTTTAATGATATAAAAAGTATGAGATTTTCTCCGAGTTAAAAAAACCACTGCAAAGTTTCTCTATTCCAAAACATAATTCACTTTGATGGAATAGGAGGCACAGATTTAAAGTTGAATAAGAGGCACATATTTAAAGTTGTTAGAAACTATTTTGGGATTAGTGTGAAGTTTTGATTTACATTAAAGCTGCAAGTCAATAATTCAATAGCTTTGGTTTCATTGTAATTCAAGGGAATTTGGGAATAATTCAATAGCTCAAGTTTCAGAATATGGAAATCCTAATAGACATGGAAAGATCAAGGGAAGCGAGTGAACTCGAATCCAATAACATCGAGGCACCTTTGCTGCAGGGGATTACTGAAGACAAGGGGAGGAGGCTAGAGAGATACCATAGTGCTCGATCTTGGTTATTCTGATCAATACTTTTGTTCTTGTGTTGGGTTAATTTGGATTTGGCCTTAGTGTCAGTATCTCAAATCCTTTAAAGTGACTTCATAAGGGGAAAAAATGATAATGAACTAGATTTCAAATAAATGGAACAAGTTATAATCTTGTTGGCTTGTTGCAGGTGGGTTTCTCTTCTCCAACAGAGTCTAGGATCATAGATTATTTTGACCACACCTTATCTCAGGTGTGCTGACAACATTAATAGAAACAACTCACCTTATCTTAGGTGTGCTGAAAATGTTAATAGAAACATTCTAAGGAATGAAATGTTTTAGAAAACTATAAATGGTTGAATGTTTTATTGTATAAGTAAGGGTAAGCAAAGGTGTAGACATTAAAAATCGTGGAAAGAATGTATATTTTTTGTGTTTTCTTTTTACATAAATTCCCCATGGCCAGAGTGGGGTTAATCTCCTAGTCTAGTCTATTTAGGGATTATTATTAGATATAGTGATATGGAATGCTTGATAATGAGCTAGTTGTGGTGAATTCCCACTTTTTTCTTCTTCTGCAACCCCAACTCAACCCAATATAGAATAAATATCTATTAGCCAGGGAATGCAATCCGTGTGCTTGATATTCAATCTAATATATAATATTATTTGTATTTGAAGTCTCTTATGACTAAGTTGTACTTCAGTGTGGTGCTCTGAGAGATGGCATGCCTTTCTATATATTTGGCATTTAGTTAGCTCATAGAGCACTCCTTAAATGTAAAAATATCTATAACTTTGTCTCTGTGACGATGGATTCTGGGCATTTGATTGAATATATTGTTTCTATAATATTCATATGTATATTTCTGATTTTTTTTTGCAACAGCTTTGCAATGCAGTTCATCTAGCACTTACTCAAGCTATAAACTAATGTGATTCCATTTCCATTTCAAGAATGTACGACCTTTTTTTGTTTTTGTTGTAACTAGTAACTCTAATGTTCAGAACCAAAATAAAGGCCTAGATTTTGATCCCTTTCAATGAAAAATATCAGAATGTTTTGTTCTTTTAAAGTTTCTGGCTCATTCTGGAGCAAAAACATTTAGAAAATTACAGGCCTGCCAGTCTGTAGTCTCATTTCACTTACTATTCTTTTCCAAGCTGACAAGAATGCATATTGTCCAATATGAATGCATTCTTCTGTTGTGGTAATAAATGTTGGTAGAAGTCAAACTTGGGAGGAGTCGAAGAAGATCTTGTTTGACTGGTGAAGAACCAATGATGATCTCTTCATGACCATAATTAATAGGGTCACATGCTGTCATAACTGCAATATGTATGTTGGCTTTTTAGTGATAACAGAAAAAGATGTTGATGTTTTCACGATGAATGTCAATAATATTTTTCTGAATTGAAGTTACTACAGTTGAGATTTTGTTGGTTTTTAGGTAATTGTTGAAATTTTGTTGGTGTTTATGTTTTAATTGATTTAAAAGATATATAGAAGACATTGTAATTGAACAATAATATGTATACTTTGATTTTAATGATATAACAAGTATGATATTTTCTCCCAGTAAAAAAAACCACTGCAAAGTTTCTCTATTCCAAAACATAATTCACTTTGACATAATAAGAGGCACAGGTTTAAAGTAGAACAAGAGGCACAGGTTTAAAGTTGTCAGAAATTATTTTGGGATTGGTGTGAAGTTTAGATTTACATTATAGCCGCAAGTGAATTTAAAAGAACAAAAGAAATAAAATATTGTTTAGAAATTCATTAATATAAAAGAATTAAAGAATAATAAAAAGATCTTAATATTTTATGGTTTTTTTAATTATTAAAATAGTTGAATATATAAATCAATTTAACATTGTCATAAACTCTGAGATACATAGATCAAACAAATTTAACTACTGGAATCTGTAATAACTTTCCAATAATTTAACAGAAAACTGATAAAATCAAATCAAAATATAGTAAAGCATTTAAATTACTTTAACATAAACATTTAAACTATTTCATTTAAATGTAGTCAAACTTCTAACCATAAAATGGTTCTTTTATTAACTAAGATGGTTGCTGGTACACATCATATCTATGTGATAAAGATTCGGAAGTTACCTAACTAAGATGGATGTTGCTACACATCATATCCATGTGATAAAGATTCGAAAGTTACCAATCTTGGTAGCGCAGAGTCTTGTCGGAGTTATGGAGTCCAGTCAATTCGTTTGAATGACTCTCTACCTAGTGGTATTCATATTTGTAAATTTGAAACTGTCTGATCATAAGGTGGTTTTGATTATTTCTTTTTAGTTTTTTCTTTCTTTATCTTGGCATTTGATTGAGTCCTTGTTTTTCTTTGATTTTGGTTGCCTCTGTTTTTGGCTTTTCTCATTCTTCTTTGTTTCTTTTTATTTTATTTTATTTTAATTTATATTTTTCTTTTGTTTTTAAGTATTTATACTTGAGTTGGTTTTATTATCCATTAGTTTTTTTTAATAATTTTCCTTTTTTTATTAATAATTTCTAAACTTTTTTTCATGAAATTTGTTATGATTTTCCTCTCTTATATTATATATTTATATATTAATATATATATATATATATATATATAATATATATAATTTTTAACTACCAATGGTAATTAAATTTCTCCTTATCTTTATCTTTGGTCAAGTCATAAATTAATTTGTAATCCATGATCTTAATTTATATTTTTTTATATATTTAATTATTTTAATTATTAAATTAGTTGTAATCTAGGATCTAAAATTTATATTTATATGCATAATCAATTATTTATATTATAATATTATAAGATTAAATTCTTAGTTTAGTAAAAAATAATTTATTTTTCATGTAAAATAATATTAATTTTTATTGATATTCTTTTGATTTAAATAATGATTTGGACACCCCAATACTCTAATTTTTTGACAAACAATTGGTCATATTACTAGGGAAAATTGTAACATTTCATTAAACAAAGTCATTATAAAGTAAAATTTACCATTAGTTCTAATTAATTTAGAGTCAACCCATATTAACAAATAGACAACTATCCTCACTAAATATCGATTATTAAATGTAGGTAATTTTATCTTTAAATTGTTGTTATTATAATATAAAATAACATCTAAATTAAGTTTTTATTATATCAAATAACATCAAAATATCTATGAAATAGATTTATTTTAATAATGAAATGAATATATTAAATTTTCAAACATGTCAATAAAACTTTATTCCATTTCTTATGAATATTTCATTAATCTCACCACTTGTTGAGTTTTTGATGAAAGAAGATCAAACAAGTGGGTCCATTCTTTGTATCCATTCTATTGGAGTAGGCTACTCCACCTAGTCAGAATTAAGTTAAAATTGCTCCCCTAGTACTTTGATTAATTAAGATTATATCAAGCACCAACATCTCTTGGTGGAACATAAATTGAAAATTATTTGCTTGAAGAAGAGAAGGTAGAAAAATGCACATGTAGAGTTTTATTTTTGACGTGAGACAACTCAATATTGAAAAATGGTCAGAGACGACTACTCGTGGAGATAGAAATATGCACCAAACTTGTATGGAAGGAATCAATCTTAGCATCTAATGTACACTTCACAACCTTTTTCCACTTTTTGGGAATAGAGTCTGCTTTCTGAGTCATAAAAATCCTTTTTTGTTTATTTACAGGCCTCTACCTGGTCAAATACATAACCAAGTCTCGCATAATATCATGCTAAATAAAGGAAATCTCGTGGTTTCTACCATATGAGTTCACCATGGTACCTAAAGTTGTTATGTCAACTAAAAGAATTATTTAATCAATGCTCAACAAAAGGTCCAGTTCTCTAAGATTCATTTATTTGAAAGGATTGGACCTAGGCATTCAACCTACTCAATATCATGATATAGTAAATAGTCAAGACTCTTTAATTAATTCTAAACAAAATATCCACTTCTCTAATATCAAAGAGTGTAAAGTTTTTATATCAGTGACTAGTTGTATTGATATTTTATTGATATATCTATTTCATAGCTCTACTTTAAACTAGTTCATTTATGGTCAATTTTGAATTTCTCAATTTGGAAAAAAGTAGTCCAAATGCACAAAAAAAGTTAAGCAATGACATGTAAATGAAAATCCAATCACCTTAACAGAAAATGGTAAAAGACTTTAATCTTTTGATCAGCTTTTTAATGTCATATTGTTTACCAATTTTTATATTTAGTGATATATATGTCATGATTCTTCTCAATTTATGCCTTACAACGTTTCCTTGGCAACATTTGGTGCAAATGCTAATTATGAAATTATGTATATAACATATCTATGAGATTATGTATAACATATTTCTTTCTAAAATGAAAATTTGATATTATATATATAGATTTATTTTGATTAATTAAATTATAAGTTTATGTAATAATTAATTAATATAATAAATAGTTCAGTTATATAAATTAAATAGTTAGTAAATATTGACAAAAATTAATAATAAATTTAAAAAGAAAATTAATATCTTCTTTGTTATAACAAAAAATTCCATAAATTTAAATAGTTTATATTTACTATCAGATTCCACTCCTTAAATTAATTCTTATTTATGTGGCCATTAAGAGATACACAATAAATTTACAATGTATTTGATAAAGTTGAAAAATAAATATTATTCCACTTCTTAAATTAACCTATTCATAATAAATTTACAATGCATTTGATAAATGTAAAAATATAAATTTAAATTTAGATCGGTAAGGAAGATATTATTGAAATCTCTCAACTAAAACAATATACCTACCTCATTGAAATCTCTAAACTAAAACAATATACGTACTTCATTTATTCTTGACCATAATATTAACATTTATAAGTAAAAAAGAGAAAAAAAAAAACTATATAGTTAAATTACGATAAACATAAATAATAATCAAATTACAAATATAACCAACGTGTATTAGCATTGAAGTTTTTAATGACTTGTCTTCTTTAATAAAGTTTTAAAACGAAACCGTGAAAAGAAATATGAAAACATAAAAGAAAAAACATACATAAGCGTAACTCTCGTAATCACCACATACTGATGTTATCTGAAACTCCCAGGAAGTCTCGAGATGGTTCAAGTCGGCCACAATTTCCCGTGAATCCTGATATATTGTTCGGAGGTGAAATTAGTTTTTCAACGTCTAAGATGAAAATTAAAATTTAGGGTTTGTGGCCAACAAATACAATTTTCATCCGCATCGAACATAGGAAAGCAAACAAAATTTGAATTTATCATTAGCTTAATATTTACAAAACATGGATTCGTTATTTGAAATCCCAAAGAAATTAGTGTTCCAACCTGGATGAAAGAGCTCAAATTAATTAAGGTTGTTTGTATGGTTAACAGAAGAAATTTTTTTTGGTAGGTAAGCATTTATGGGGATTTGAACCAATGACTTATAGTAAGAGTGTTTTAATAATACATCTATTCACTGTCAATCTAGAGCCCTGTAGACTAAAAAATAAACTTTCATTTAAGTTGAAAATTTCATTATAAAAATAAACAAATTAAAATTAAAATTCTATGTTTTCATGATTTCATTATAAAAATAAACACATTAAAATTCAATGTTGTCTTGATTTACAAAACACAATAGAGGTGCCAAAGGTGTTAATGCACCTATTGCAATGTGGGAATACATCAAGTGAAACCAGGCAGCTAACATTCCAATACCTGCAGCAGCACCAGCAAGAACTGCTGGAACATGTAATTGAAACCTTCTAGCCCCTTCTTGCTCGGCCCGTTTTCAATGGCCTTTCGATCTGTCTTTCCCACATTACAGAAACCAGTCATGAGAGCAAATATCCTCTATATCCTTTGGCATCCTTTTGTCTAAGTCTTCCCCAGCTTATAGAGACCTTTCATTTGTTCAAATACCATCTACGAACTTTTGGTATAAATATTTTTCAACAAATATCCAATTTACTCAATATAGGCTTTTATTTCTTTAAATAAAAATGGGGTGATACAAATTTCCATGAAATTGTGTTTTTTATTTTTTATTTTTATAGGTTATTTGTAATGTGTTTTTAATATATAAATGATTTAGTGTTTTCAAATATTTTTGATATTCTTTGAATTGTAGAAAATTAAAATTTACCATTCTAAAAAAAATCTTTATTGAATTTGGACAAAGCTAATTGAGAAAAGTCAAAGATATTTTATAGTTAAATTAAGATTTTTTTATATGACTTTTTGGTATAAGCTTTTCCTATAAAGCTTCACATATATATATATATTCATGTGATTCTTCCTATGTTTTAAAATATAAAATATAATTATATAAGATGTTTAGAATAAACACATGATATCTATAGTATAAGGATATAGTCATTATGAATGAAAAATGTTATATATATAAGAATTGAATTTAGGTGGAAATGCTGACAATATTTTTCTAACCATTCAAGATAGATTCAATATTTCAATGAAATGTAAAAATGATTTTTATTTTCTTAAAATAGTGCATCTAAGTTTGTTATTTCAATGATTGGTATGAGGTTTTCAAAGTGCCATTGGATAAAACTTATAATTCTGTAAAATAAGAAAGATACATTTGGCCAATCAATGTTCATCAACCATTTAATTCATATGGTTGAGCTAATTTTAAGGAAAAAATTGATAATTAGATTACACAATCATTTTTGTCACTAAAAATTATATAGCACTACTACTTAAAAAACTATATAATAGCTCACAAAACTATATTCATTAATACAAGCTAGAGTTCTAATAAAAAATATACACATTATCATTATAAATTTCAATCATTAAAACTACTTTAAGAAAAATTAATTAAGAAAATCCATTGGAACAAATTTAACAAATGTATAATACCCTATTAGTCATAAGTGCAAATACCCTTTATCCTTTTCTTTGTGAGGACACTCATGATGGCTTAATTCCATAGTAAGGAATGGCCAAGGAATTTAGAATGGTTCCTTTATTCCCTCAATTAAGAGAATATCAACATGTTAACACTCAATTTTCTCCTTTTTTTGGTTTATCTTTGGATAAGGTGACGTGACCTTGTGAAAGAATAAGGTGGTTTTGTTAGCGAGGATGTATTAAAGTGTCAAAATCGTTGACTTATTGGAAGTCTTTTAATTGCGTAGGGAAACAATTTTATTATTATTATAGGAAATTGACTAATAAGGGAGGGAGTGTTTTATTTATATATATATATGTGTGGAATTATTACTTTAAAATATCAATATAACTATCAAATGTTTAGTTTAATTAGGAAGTTGTAAAAAGTTTCAATTTGTCACAAGAGAAACCAAATATATCTATCGTTTACCGGTGTTAAAGATCGAGAAAGATATAACAATTATTGGAAATAAAAAAATCTATCTAATACCAAAACACATATATAAGTACTACTGGAATACATGGCATAAATAATGAAACCAAAGAAGTCACAAGGGCATGATCTTTAGCATTGGAATCTAGAGGAACTGTTGGAACATGGAGAGTTGATGTCTCTCCATGTGAGCTATCCTAGCATCCCAACTATCCAAGCAAAAATGATGTTATCTATAGGTGCAATTGATGTCATCTAGGGAAGAGAATATGTTATACAACTCCTCTCGTCTCTCATTTAGAACATTACCCAAGAGGGTTTTCAACTGCCAATGAAGGGTGATATGGCTGAGGTATTGTTTCTATCTTTCGCTAGTGTGACTAGGACCAAGAATCTAATGGGCTACCTAATCAAGGATATCAAAACCTAAGAATGCTTGATGGTGTTGATTCGATAAGGACTTAAGTTGATGGATTTCCACATGATTGTGGGTAGCCAAGTTGGAAATAGTTGTAGCCTCCTCTACTTGGGCCTGGGCACTAGTTCTTCCTTATGGTATGTGACCACTTCCTGCCATCATCAATTGTACATGCGCTACTAAGGCATGGTTTTTAGGACAATATAAAGGCAATTATGGGGGACTATAAACCATTTTACAAAGGGAGAGGAGTAGGAATAAAGAATTCTCAAAAATAGGCTAGACCAAGGATTAGAAGAAGGCATGAAGAATGAAATCCAATATAAAGGAGAGAAGACAAGATATAGTGAAGAAGAAGGAGACAATTAAGAAGGGTGAATTTTGAAATATTAGACCTGACTTCGCATGTCATGTCATTAGAAATTAGAATGAGATGCAAAGCATATGGAGCTTCAACTGATGAAATTGCCACTAAAAATGAGAGAAATAAAACCAAAAGTCTCAGAATTTTCCTAAGAGAAAGCATCCCAAACTGTCAAGCCCTTCAAAGGATGTCGAAATGATGGAAGAGAGATGGTTGTTACCAATTTGAAATCTAGGTCCGAAGGGAAACACAACATCCACTGCATTAAATCATCAGCATAAGCACCCAACTTTGTTGGACACTATCCCGCTCATTCGTTAATCCACCATCTGTCTAGATTCCATACACCATTACAATGTAGAATTAGAACCATGCTAAATCAACTTCATATTCAAGGTCAACATGCTCCATGCCGAAAGGAATAGAAGGAAGGTCCCAAAAAAGTCAACTAGATTTCCATGCCTAGACTTCCTGACACCGTAAGGCTTGAGAAATCCCACCTACGATGGGGGAGGGGATGAATAACAACATAAAAACCATATCATACAATCCATATAAAAGGAGATGAATCTAGAATGTGAGCTTGCCATATTCATTACTCCATGATTGAAAGTTCAAATGCATATGCGTGTGGGTACTAGCCACATCACCCCCTCTTAAATGTTTTGTGGGGTGGTGGGGTAGTAGGCTCCCCCCGAAGCACTTGGATGCCCTCATTTCCCACCTTAATTAAGGAATATTAAAAATAATTTTAAAATATTATTCTAATTATTATATAAATTGAAATAGTATTTTGTATCTTGTATTTGTAGAATTAGTGTTACATAGTATTAAAAAATAGATAATTTTGTTGTATTATTGTAAGAGGAGATATTATTATTATTATTATTATTGTTATTATTATTATTTAACAATAATGAGAATTTATAGAGAATCGGTAACTTCTACATATTGGATGTCATTATTACACTAATTACAACTATTCATAAATGTTCTACATATTGGATGCCATTATTACACTAATTACAACTATTCATAAATGCCACTAACTAGTTGTTTAAACATGTCTTCAAAGATTTGAATCTACACAATTCAAGAAACAAATTGTTCACCAAACCACTCAAACTAAGATTCTTAGAAAATATATTTTTATTATTATTCATACTAAATTTACTTTTAAATAAAAAATTAAATTAGGTTTAATTAATTAAAAAAATAGTTTTTATATAAAAATAATATAATAATCCAAAATATCTAATATAAGTGAAAATTTATTCTTTTTATATAAATTATAATGTTGTAGTCAATTTATTTTGTATCTTTTTTGGACATATTTTCATGTCGAAATTACCTAGAATGCTAGAGGGATGTGTCGGGATCACAAGTTTGAATTACGAATTTTTGATAGCCTAAGTAACTAAGGGGTTTTTGATGCAAGAGCATCCCACTTCCAAGCCAAAACCAATTTTACTAGAGTAAGGGTATTTTCATTTTCCTATGTTTGTAAGGAAATTAGAGAAATTGTGAATATTGTAATTAGATCTACTCTTAAAAGAGATATCTCAAGAATATATGAAGTGATTTGGAGAGATTGTAGGTAGTTATATATCTATAAAGATTTGTGGATTTAGACTAAAAAAAGGGATTGTTGGAGTAATTAGTGGATCTAGGAATTATTAAGATAGGGATTATTGAGTGAATAATGGATCTGAAACTAAATTTGTTTTATTATCCTAGTTGTATAAATACATGTAATCAAAATCGAATGACAAGATGTACAGTAGAGGTATGTAAGAAGAGAATTTAGAAGCTTTAGAATGAGAAATTTGGCTTAGTTCCAAGATGGCCATAGAATGTAACTTGGCCAAAAAGGGCTTTCTGTAAATTTATTTAGTTTCCTTTATGACCTTTTGGTCTAAGTATTTCCTAATAAATGAAATCTTTATTTACAAATATATATATATATATATATATATATATATATTATATATATATATAATATATATATATATATATATATATTTTTTTTTTATTCACTTATGTAATTCTTGATATGCCTTAAAACATAAAATATAATTATACACCATGTCTAGAATGAACATATGATATCCATAATACATGGATATACTCATTATGAATTCAATATGTCAAACATATAATAATTAAATGTAGGTGGAAATGATGACAACATTTGTCTCAACCATCCAAGAAAGATTCAATATTTCAATGAGGGGCAAAAATGATCTTTATTTTTAATTAAAATAGTGCATCTGAGTTTGTCATTTCAATGATAGGTATGAATTTTTCAAAGTGCCATTGGATAAAGCTTATAGTTTTGTGAATTAGGAAAGATAAGTTTGGCCAATCAATGTTCATCATCAATTTAACTTATATGGTTGAGCTAGTTTTAAGGAGAAAATTGGTAATTAGAATGCACAACCATTTTTGTCACTAAGAATTATATAGCATTGTTACTAAAAAACCATATGATAGCCCACAAACCATATCCACCAATACAAGCTAGAGTTCTAATAAAAAATAGGCAAACTATCACTGTAAATTTAAATCATTAAAACTACCTCTATATATAAAACATCATAGGAAAAAATAATTGAAAAAAAATTCATTGTAACAAATTTATACCCTACTAGTGATAAATGCCAATACCCTTTATCCTTTTCTTTGTGAGGACACTCATGATCGACTAATTCGATAGTAAATAATGGCTAAGGAATTCACAATGGATCCTTTATTTCCTAAATTAAGAGAATAACAACATGTCAACACTCAACTTCCTCCTCTTTTTCGGTTTGTATTTAGATAAGGTGATGTGACCTTGAAAAAAATAAGGTGGTTTTGTTAGTGGGGATGTATGCAAGTGTCAAACCGTTGACTTATTCGAAGTCTTTTATATTGGAAGTCTTTTAATTGTGTATGGAAACTTTTTTTTGGAAACTCGCTAATAAAGGATGGAGTGTTTCTATATATGTGTGTGTGTGTGTGTGGAATTACTACTTTAAAATATCAATATAACTATCAAATGTATGTAGTTTAATTGAGTAAGTTGTAAGTAGTCTCAATTTGTGACAAGGGAAACCAAATATATTTATTGTCTATAGGTGTTAAAGATTGAGTAAAATATAATGACTACTAGAAATAAACAAACCTATCTAATACCAATCCACATATATAAGTACTATTGGAATACATAATATAAATAATGAATCTGAAGAAGTGAGAAGGGCATGATATTTACCACTAGAACCTAGAGGAGCTCATGGAACATGCACAAGTGATGGATCTCCATGTGAGGAGCTATCCTAGAATCCAAACTCTCCAAGAATGAATATTGCTACCTCTAGGTTCACTTGATGTCATCCAAGGAAGAGAAGATGTTATACTAATCCTCTCATCTCTCCTTTAGAACTCTAACCAAGAGGGTTTTCAACTGCCAATGAAGGGTGATAGAGTTGAGGTATTGTTTCTATCTTTCCGTAGTGTGACTAGGATCAAGAACCCATTGGGCTACCTAATCAAGGACGTTAGAAGCTAAAAATGCTTGATCATGTTCATTGGATAAGGACTTAAGGTGATGGATTTCCACATAATTGTTCAAGGGGGTAGTGAAATTGGAAAGAGTTGTAGCCTCCTCTGCTTGGGCCTAGGCATGAGTTCTTCCTTATGGTCTGTGACCACCCCCTCCCATCATCAGTTGCACATGCACTATTGAGGCATGTTGTTTAGGAGAGTAAAAAGATAATTATGAGGGAATATAAACCATTTTCTAAAGGGAGAGGAGAAAGAATAAAGGATGCTCAACAATAGGCTATCCCAAGGATTAGAAGAAGGCATGAAAAAATAAATCAGGTATAAAGGAGAGATGAAAAGAGATAGGGAAGAATAAGGAAACCATTAAGAAGGGTGAATTTTCAAATATTAGCCCTGAATTCATAGGTCATGTCATTAGAAACGAGAGGGAGCCACAAATTGTATGGAGCTTAAACTGATGAAATTGCCACTAAAAATGAGAGAAATAAAACCAAGAGTCTCAGAATTTTCCCAAGAGAAAGCATCCAAAACTGTCAAGCCCTTCGAAGGATGTCAAAATTAGGGAAGATCGATGGTCGTTACCAATTTAAAGTCCAAGTCTGAAGGGATATGCAACATCCACTTCATTGAATCGTAAGCATAAGCACCCAAATTTGTTAGGGCAATATCCCACTCATTCCTTAATCCACCAACTATCTAGATGCCATACACCATTACAATGCAGAAGTAGAACCATACTTTCTCAACTTCATTGTCAAGGACAAACATGCTCCATGCCGAAAGGAACATAAGGAAGGTCCCAAAAAAGTCAACTAGATTTCCATTCATAGACTTATTGACACCGTAACGCTTGAGAAATCCCACCTGTGATGGGGGAGGAGATGAATAACAACATAAAGATCATAACAAAGAATCCCTATAAAAATAGATGAATCCATAATGTGAGCATTCCATATTCATTACTCCACGATTGAAAGTTCACATGCATATGCATATGGGGATTGTCCACATCACCCCCTCTTAAGTATGTTGTGAGGTGGCGGGGTAGAGGACTTGCTCTCCAAGCACCTGGATGCCCTCATTTCACACCTCGATCGACAAATATTAAATAGTAATTTTAAAATATTATTTTAATTATTACATAAATTGAAATAGTATTTTATATCTTGTATTTTGTAGAATTAATGTTACATAGTATTAAAAATAAAATAAATTGTTCTATAATTATAAGAGGAGATATTATTATTATTATTGTTGTTTAACAGTAATGGGAATCTCTAGAGAATTGGTAACTTCTATAGACTAGACGCCATTATTACACCAAATACAACTATTCATAAATGCCACTAACTAGTTGGTTAAAACATGTCTTCGAAGACTTGAATCTACATAATTCAAGAAACAAACTATTCACCAAACCAGGAAAACGAGAGAGGGTTGTAGCTCACTGCAGGTAGCAGCCTGCGTACTAGTAAAAGACTGCACCAGTACAGAATCATTGCAAAAGAAGTTTCTAATTAAAAGAAGCTAGAGACGAATTGCGGCAGGTGGTTTTCACTCACATTGGGTTTCCACCTTATATCTTGTGTTCTTATGTGTGGTTGTATTCTGATCTATTTTATTGTTCCTGGAAACTGTTTCTATGATTATGGTGCATAACTTAATGATCAACATCTGTAGAATAAAGTAAATTATAAATCTGCATAATATATGCGGGTTTCATTATCTGCAATTGAGTATATACACGGGTTCATCTAATTGAAGTAGCGTATATGTTCTGGGTTTGAAAAAGTAAAGAATTGATCAGTTAATACTGATTCACCCCCCACCCCTCTCAGTATTATTTCCAATAATTGGTATCAGAGCAGGTCCTTCAGAAGAAGCTTGATTGCTTGAAGGAAGATCTATCATCATGAGCAACTACGAGAGAGAAGCATCAACCAGGCCACCAATTTTTGATGGGACCAACTTTGTCTATTGGAAGGTAAGAGTCACAACCTATCTTCAATCTCTTGGTACAGAAGTCTGGGATATCATAGATACAGGGTACACTTTTCCATCAGCAACTCCTACAGATCTGGATGAGAAGAAGCAGTTTGAAACAAATGCAAAGGCTGTCAACACTCTATTAGGATGTCTATCTCAATCAGAATTCATCAAGGTTATGCAATATAAAACCGCTAAAGAAATATGGGACAAGATTTTGCTGAGCTATGAAGGAGATGAGTAGGTAAAACGAGCAAAAATTCAAACCCTCAGAATTCAGTATGAAAATCTTAGGATGTACAATGATGAAAGTGTGGCTAACTATTTCCTTCATATAGATGAGATTGTTAATTGTATGAAAAATTTAGGTGAAGAAATAAAAGAGGCTGTTGTGGTTGAAAAGGTTCTAAGATCTTTATCTCCTAAGTTTGAATCAAAAGTTTCTTCAATAGAAGAAAAGGAGAATCTACAAAAAATTACCATGTTGCAGTTACACGGAATTCTAACCGCTTATGAAATGAGGAAAGGAGGACCATCAGATAGGAGAGAAGCTGCATTCAAGGCTTCAGGTAAAGGAGATTACTATGAGTCAGGACATATGTCAGAAGAAGAGGAAGAATCAAATTTTGTCAAGAACCTTCAACGGGGTGCTGGAAGATTCAGAGGTAAGTTGACCTTCAAATGCTTTGCTTATGGAAGAGTCGGTCACTATGCTGCCAAGTGTCCTCATAAGCTTGACAAAGGTAAGGAACCTATTAGATGGAACAAGAAATAGAACGTAAGTAAGAAAAGCTACTACACTCATGAAGACAGTGATGGACTCTCAAATAGTGATGAAGATGAATGAGGTAATAACTATAGACTTTTAATGGCTTTTGAAAATGCTGATTTTATGGATGCTATAGATGAAGAAGGTCTTTATGAAGAGATTTCTAAACTCAATATTTGTTTAGAAGAGAAAAATATGATTATTGATACTTTGCAATTTCAACTAGCTGAAAGTGAAAAACATCATGAAAAGTTAGAATGTGAAATTGTGGAACTTAGAAAAGAGATTGAGAAAACTAAAGCTCTTAATCTTAGATTTGTTAAAGGATCTGAAACGTTAGATGAGATTATCAAAGTGTAGCGTTCTCCTCTAATCAAGACAGGTCTGGGATATAATGAAGAAGCAACTCAAGTGCAGAAACCATCCACCTCCAAAAGTCATCTTGATGCAGCAAGGAGGAGTGAGCAAAGGCCTAATGGAGATCACCAAGTAAATCAGGGACATTTTTCTTCAAGAATGAACAGAGATCCCCAAGTAAATTAGGGGCAATCTGCTTCAAGGATAAACAAAAGCTACAACAAACCACAAGTAAATCATTCTCAATTTGCGTCAAGAATGAATGACAACTACAATCATTCGGTCTGCAGGGTTGATAATCGCAGGAATTTCGTCAATGGCCAATGTTTCTCTTGTCACAACTTTGGACACAAAGCAACTCACTGTGTTGCCTACAAAACTATCATGACTAGAGAAAATAAAAAATAGAGGAATATGACTGGGATCATGAAAAGGACCTACAATAACTTTTCTGCTCTTGAAAATGAAATAGAATGTTCTATTTGTAATAATTTTGGTCATAAAGATTCTAAATGCAGGAGCAGGTTTCAACAAACAATTCAGAAGGAGCAAGCCTCAAATATCAAAACATGGAGAATGAAAGAATCACAACCAGAAAGATGTGGTATAACCTTATATGCATAAGGGCAGGAAAATCAACGGTACATCGACAGTGGATGTTCAAAACATATGACAGGTGATAACGAAAAACTTCAGTCATATAGTACCTTGGAGAAGTAGAAGAAGGTATCATTTGGAAATGACACCCCTGCTCTCATAAAAGGTAAAGGTTCTGTTCTTTTAAAAGATAAGGTCAAAGCAAGAAACGTTATGTATGTTGATGGCTTAAAGCATAATCTATTGAGTGTCAATCAGATGTGCGATCAAGGAACATAGGTAATATTTCGACCAAATGGATGTCGTGTGCGTGATCTTGATACAGGAGAAACAATGATCAAAGGCATACAAACTCCAAATAATTTATACATATTCAAAGAAGGACAACAACAATGCTATCTGAGCAAGAATGATGAACACTGGCTATGGCACCGGAGGTTGGGGCATCTAAGTTTCTCACAAATAAGGAAAGCATGCAAATACCAGGCAGTTCGTGGTCTTCCAGACATCAGAATTCCAGATAATACAATATGCAAATCATGTCAGTTTGGTAAGAAAACCAGAACTAACTTCCCTGAGAAGGAAGGATCAACTAGTAGTCCAGTTGAACTTGTCCATAATGATGTATGTGGTCCATCTAGGAAAAGGTCACCTCGAGGAGAAGAATACTTTATATTATTCATTGACGACTATTCAAGGATGGTTTGGATAGGACTTATGAAGCACAAAGATGAAGCCTTCAAAAAATTCAAATCCTTCAAAGCTTTAGTTGAAAACGAATCAGATCACAAAATTAAATGCCTCAGGTATGATAGAGGTGGGGAGTTTACCTCAAATGAATTTTTTAATTTTTGTGAAGAACATGGAATAAGAAGGGAATTCTCTACAGCCAAGACTCCTCAGCAAAATGGAGTAGTGGAAAGGATGAATAGAACGGTTCAAAAAATGGCTCGTGCTATGCTTGATGAGTCTAGAACTCCCGTAACTTTATGGGGTGAAGCTGCATTTGCTGCAGTTGTTATTCTCAACAAAACAAATGCCCGGGTGAACAACACTCAAACCCCTCATGAGCTCTGGTATGGTGAGACTCCTTCGGTAAAATATTTGGAAGCAAATGTTATATCAAAAATACTGATGAACATCTTGGCAAGTTTGAACCTAGAGCAGATGAAGGCATTCTTCTTGGTTACTCTCCCACAGCAAAGCATACAAGTGTTATAATAAAAGGCTTGGAAAAATTGTTGAAAGTATTGATGTAGTGGTTGAAGAAGAAGAAAACACTCCTAGGCAGGTAAGATCTGAAGATTTTGAAGATGATGAGGACTATCCATCAACATCAAATCAGATTCATGATGAAGAAGAAACCAATGTAGAAGAAACCCATGAGGAGCCTGAAGAACAAATAAGGATAGACGAAAAGACTCCATCCAGATACGTTCAAAAGAATCATCCAGAAACTCAAATTTTGGGGCAGAAAGAGACAGGTATACAAACAAGAAGAACGATTGTAGAAGTTTCAAGCTATTTGGCATTGCTTTCCTCCACTGAACCACAAAATGTAAGAGAGGCATGCAAAGATGAATGCTGGGTCAAAGTAATGGATGAAGAACTTGAGCAGATCGAAAAGAATAACACTTGGGAGTTGGTTCCTAGACCAAAAGATAAGAATGTCATA
>APFE031068791.1:65775-84883 GCA_000404065.3 Pinus taeda | reverse complement strand
ATCTCAAACCAAGTACCTCAAGCAGATCTTGAAGAAGTATGGCATGGAAGATTCGAAACCAGTATGTACTCCTATGGTCACAGGATGCAGTCTCAGTGCAAATGATGAATCAGCAACAGTGCATGAACCAACCTATAGATCCATGATTGGAAGTCTGCTCTATTCAACAGGTACCCGACTAGACATGATGCATGCAGTAGGAATGGTTGGAAGATTTCAGGCAAATCCTAAGGAAACTCATCTTCAGGCAGTAAAGAGAATTTTCAAGTATCTTCAAGGAACTCAAAACTATGGCTTGTGGCATCCTAGAGATGCAGATCTCACTCTTCATGCTTATACAGATGTAGAGTGGGCTGGAACCGTGGATGACAGGAAAAGCACTAGTGGTGGTGCATTCTTTATGGGTTCCAGATTAGTATCTTCGTTCAACAAGAAACAAAGTTCTATTGCCTTATCTACAGCTGAAGCAGAATATGTGGCTGCTACATCTTTTTGCACCCAACTCCTTTGGATGATGAAAACCTTGTAGGATTATTAAATCACTTGTACTCCACCTATCTCCATCTTATGTGATAACAAGAGTGCAATTATCATTTCAAAGAATCCAGTCATGCATTCAAAGACCAAGCACATCCTTATCAAATATCATTTTCTTCGGGAACAAGTGCTGGAACAAAAAGTCAAGTTGGAGTATGTTCGCTCTAAGGAACAAGTTGCTGATATACTCACCAGACCGCTGCCCAGGGAAACATTTGAATACCTCAGACAGAAGCTAGGAGTAGTTGATGCTTCAACCTGCTGTTGAAACTTGTCTGTTTCAGAGAAAAGTTGGTGTACGCAAGTTGGATGAGGAGGATCCACGTACATACGTTGGTTTGTGTAGATACAGTGGCGTATATGAGGTTTGAAGGATATCAGCATAGACAAACTCTGATAGTCTGATAGGGGTCTGTCAGAGACCATCTGGCATAGGTTCAGGGGGAGCAGATAATCTTCTAATGATGCATTGTTGGCATTACCTTAGAAGCTTTTGGTTCAAGTTCACAACTATTGTTGGTTTCGGGTGGAACTCTTGCAAAGGAAGAACAGAAAGAGAACATGGTTGCTGATCTAAATATTGATTGACAGATGCTACTGATAGTAGTTATTGATGACTATCATAGTCTTGCTCAAGATATTTCATCTCTATGTCATGTATATATTCTTTTCATCAAGGTTATGTAACGACCTATTTTGGTTTCCCCACTATGTTTGGGATGAATGATGTAATGTAATTGGTTGTCATATGTAAATTTCTGATGTATCCCCACTTGGTTGGATGGATGATCCCCACTTGGTTGGGTGATGGATGTATGTATAGAGTCTTTTGTGATAGGAAGGTAAGTTATGATGTATAAGTCATGGTTCTTTTTAAAGAACGTCTTTTTGCAGATCTTGCCTACAATTAGGGGGCACATGTTCAGCACAACACAACAGAGATTTCAGCATGTATTCAGGGGGAGCACACCCCTTTTCCCTTGATGACAAAGGGGGAGAATGATCTTGAGGATCTTGGGGTTGCCATCAAGTCCAAAGGGGGAGATTGTTGGCATTTTGGCACATGTTTGACAGTTTTGGTACCATGGCATAGGTGTTGTCCTTGATGGCAACTCACTCTGGTGACAGATCATAGTTCAGGCACTCAGAAAGAAGAAAACGACATATACGCAGGTTCACTTTGACAAAGCCGCGTATATACGTGGGTTGGACATTCCCAAGGTGCATATGCGTATACACGCACTTTCATGCAAGCAAAAACGTGTACATGTGGGAAAACTTGTTTCTAGTCCATGGTATTTAGTCCTTGGCATTTGAACCTATGGTTTTGGGCCATGGTATCTCGTCATAAGTGTTGATCCCGAGTATTGGGTCCATGGTATTGAATTGTTATGGTTTTGGACCGTGGTATTGTGAAAGGCCTAACGCTATAAAAGAGGAAGGAGATCATTTGGCAAGGAATTATTTTGAATTATTGAATATCTGAAAAAGTGCTAGATCTGGAATACAGTGATTGGGTTATGGTGCAGATCTGGATCTGAAGGAAGAAGGAACCTGAGCGCAAGAAGAAGGATAAGTTCTTTTGATGGGTCAAAATCTTAAGGCTTGAATGATAGTATCTTTGTATGATTTTTATCTGTTCTATGTGGCACTTGCTTGATCTATAAATCTGATAATCTCGGTAAACTAATATCTAAACATTTGAAGGGGTAAATTACCTTTATAGATCTGTAGGAAGGTTCAATGAAGCACAGGTGCGTATACACGCAGGTTTTGTAAGGCGGAAGTGCATATACGCAGGTTGATCTCAGCACAGGTGTGTATACACACATTTTCTGGAAGAAGGAAGTGCGTATACGCAGGTTGATCTTAATACAGAAGCATATACACGCAAGTTTTTGAATATTGAAGTAGCGTACATCTCATAATTTATGTTCTAGCTGCTTCTATTGATTATTGCAGTAACCTAGGTTTAGAATTTGAGGTGTGATTACTATTACTGTGATCTGGGTACAATTGACAGAGAAGTGTTTATTTTGATTCAGTCTTGACTGGTGAAATGGTGATTGGTTGATGCATAAATTCTTGATGTTTGATTGATTTTATTTGTGGATCCAGTCTGAAAATTTATGAAACATGGTCCCTGGAAGAAAGAGAAGGTTGTAGCCTTCTGCAGGTAGTAGCCTACGAACTAGTATCTCAACTAGTACAAGAACTAAGGGGGTTGTAGCTCCCTTCTGGGAGAAGCTGGAAAATGAGAGAGGGTTGTAGCTCTCTGCAGGTAGCAGCCTGCGTACTGGTAAAGGACTGCACCAATACAGAATCATTGTAAAAAGAAGTTTCTAATTAAAAGAAGATAGAGACGAATTGCAGCAGGTGGTTTTCACCCACATCGGGTTTCCACCTTATATCTTGTGTTCTCATGTGTGGTTGTCTTCTGATCTGTTTTATTGTTCCTGGCAACTGTTTATATGATTATGGTGCATAACTTAATGATCAACATCTATACAATAAAGTAAATTATAGATCTGCATAATATACACGGGTTTCCTTATTTGTAGTTGTGTATATACGCGGGTTCATCTAACTGAAGTAGCGTATATGTTCTGGGTTTTAAAAAGTAAAGAATTTATCAGGTAATACTGATTCACCCCCCTCTTAGTATTATTTCCAACATTTCTAGGAGTCCAATGGCTACAATCTTTGGGTAAAATAGCTTTTGATTTTCAAGAATGTTTCTTGAATTTTTTTTGGGAAGGAAAGGAAGTTGAATTGAGGGGTATCGAAGGGAAACCAAGAAATATAATCAACTCTAACAGCATGATAAATATTCTAAATAAAGAACAACAGGGTGTAATTGCACAATTATGTTCAATAGAGGATCTCACATCGAAATCATGTATTTCTCTAGATCTCCAAAACATTTTAGAAAATTATTCCAATGCATCTGAGACTCCCAAAGGCCTCCCAGCTATTCGTGATCATGATCATGTTATTCATTTGATTCCAGGAAGTGTTCCTCCAAACATTAGGCCTTATAGATATCCATATGCCCAAAGGAGTGGGAACTCATTCAAAAGTTGCAGAAGATCCCAGTTCAAACAATATTGCGGGAACTTGACAAGGAATGAAAAATCATAGTGGAATCTAAAGCAATCATAGAACCGAGAAATCAACAGCTACAAAATAGATCAATTTTAGAGTGTCTCATCACGTGGAAGAACTTACCCACTGAAGATTCCACATGGGAGGACAAGAATTTATAAAAAAGCATCAAGAACTACTCAAGCGTTGAGGACAACACTTTTTGAAGGAGAGGGGCATGTTAGGTCCCTATAGTACTAGTGTAACCCCTGATTGTTATTAGTACAATCCCCTTATTATATTCTTGTGCCCATGTAGTCCCCATATTGTTATTATTGTGCCCCATAGAAGCCCGCTATTGTTATTATTATGCCCTTAAATTATTAGTGTTATGTCGGCTCTGATTATATTATGACCCCTTAGATTCCTATATATAGAAAGGAGGTCTTGTTATTTGTATCATCCAAGAATTATTCATTTGTGTAATGTAAAGGAGGTCGCTCCCTCGAAGAGGCTTATTTCTAAGGTGTTCATCTATCTTTTCTATCTTTTTGTGAGCTGGTTTCATAACATTATGACCCATGTCCCTTCTCAACTTGCATCATAAGGTCATTCCCCTTCAAATCGTGCTTAAGCTTAGCTTTATGCTTTAAATGCTCATAACAATGCTTCAATTTCCCGATGGCTTACTCCAGCGACCATGGCTCATCAAACTCAATCCGGTCTCTATATGCTATTTGCAACCCACTAATGAACCTTTGAATATTTTATTTCTCATCCTTGAGGTAAGGCACATATCTTAACAACTCCATGAGCATAATAGTATACTCATCATCTATCCTAGAACCCATCTACAATTCATAAAAATACTTAGCTCTGTCATCATAATATCTCTCAGGCAGGTACTTTTTCTTGAAGAGTCTCTCGAACTCATCCCAACTCAACTCTTCTTCCTGAATTGCCTTGAAATTATTCACATTTTCCCACCATATATTTTCTTTCCATTTCAAACTGAATGTGGCTATTTTGGCTTACATGTTCTTTGAATAGCTATGTAATCTGAATAATTTGTTCATCCTAATCAACCATGCCTCTGCATCTTCTAATTTTTTCATCTCTCTATCAAATGTAGGTGGCTTGAATTTCTTTAAATCCTCAGGAAAGTACTCACTCCTCCTATAAGAATGATGATGGTGATGACTGTGATGATGTCCCTTGGATGAGACTAGACAGATACCCATACATACCAATCCTCTTATCAGGTGTATACAATGATCTGCTACCTCTGATTGTGTACCCTCTATCGAACCTGTATCCTAACCAAGACCTGCTATCGGATGCCCCATTAGTATTATCTTCCTATTCTTGACTAATCCTCAACCATACCTGTCTCTACAAGTCTAACAAACTATGACAGATGACTGCATTAACCTCTTATTTCTTTTCCTGAGCCCTTGCAAGTCTTTCCTAAACCTCACCCAACCTATCATTGTCTTCTTTTCAACTTCTAATATCTTCCCTCAAACTCCTCAATGTTTCTACTATATAAGGAGAATACCAATCTCCTTGTTCACTAACTAATCTATAGGGAGAGTCACATTAGTTGTAGTCTACCATGTAGGTTTTAACCCCATACAAAAATTACCTGCATATGAATTCTAGAAACATAGAAAATAAACAATGTGAGAGCATAACACATGAAACACATATACACAGAGATTTCCCTTGGATCCCAAAATCGGGACTAATAGCTTGCTTTTTCATTATGTTCCTTTCAATGTTACAATATATATTTATACATGCCAAAGCATCCAATACCATGGACTGAAAACCATCGCATCCAAAACCATGGACCGAAAACCATCGCGTCCAAAACCACGTGTGAAAATCATGCACAAAACCATAGGTAGGTCTACCCAACCAAATATAGGGTCCAAAAAGAAAAATTTTCCAGGGCGCTACCCTGGAACCCATAGAGGGGGGTTACCTGCACCCCTCAAACCCCCTGTGATCCCCCTCTCTATGCAATCGACGCAACAAAGGGGGCACTTCGCCCCCCCTCTAACCCATCGGTTAACTACGTGGGCTAGTCGTGGAAAGAATATAAGACAACCCAACATTCTCCCACTTGTTGTTTTCTTTCCACAGGGGGCCACAAGAGAGCTTAGTCATTTATCCAGCCCTATAATGCCCATTGTTTCTCTACACCAAGAGAACTTCTCAGAGCTCACATATTTTGTCAATGCATCTGTAATATTCTTCAAAGTGTCCACCTTTACCAACAACACCTTTTTGTCTTCTATCATATCTCTCACAAAGTGATACCGAACATCAATGTGCTTTGTCTTTGAATGATATGCAGGGTTCTTTGCCAAGGAAATTGCACTTTGGCTATCATAGTCTATCCTTATAACTCCCTGTACTAGCCCCATACTTGAACCAAATCTCTATAACCAAACTGCTTCCTTGCTTGCATGATTGGCTGCCATATATTCTGCCTCTGTAGTTGATAGTGCCACTACAAATTGTTTCCTACTCATCCAACTCATTGCAGCTCAAAATAGGTTAAACACATACCCACTTGTAGATCTTCTCTGATCCACATCTCCAACCCAATCTGCATCAATAAATCCACGAATATCCAACACTTTGTCCAATCCTGATTTTCCTCAGTAGCACAAACCATAATCACTAGTGCCACACAAATACCTGAAAAACTGCTTCACTACTGTCGAGTGCTCCTTCCCTAGTTTTGGCATAAACCTGCTCAATACTCCCACTGCATGTGAAATGTCTAGTCTAGTATAGACCATTTCATACATCAGGCTACTGATTGCACTTTCATATGGAACACGGGACATGTCCTCTTCCTCTTCTTGTGTCTTGGGACATTGTTCAACAGATAACCTCACACCTACAGGAATAGGAACCTTCACTGGTTTACTATCCTACATATTAAACCTCTACAGTATTGTCTCTTGACATACTTCCTCTATTTAAACAGAGATTGCTCCTTTCCCGATCTCTTTTAATTTCCATGCCCAAAATATAGTTTGCAGCACCAAACTTTCATTCAAAATTTGGAGGATAATTGGGTCTTCAAATCCTGGATAATTTCTTTGTCATTTCCAACCAGCAACATATCATCATCCACATACAAGACCAGATAAATAACATGGTCACCAATTAATTTAAAATATACACATTGGATCTACTTTGCTTATGGTGAAGCCAAGTCCTCGTATAAATGTATCAAAATTTTTTGATAACCACATCCTTGGTGACTGTTTTAACCCATACAAAGACTTCTTTAACTTGCATACCATTTCTTTCTTACCCTTCACTGCAAAACCTTCAGGTTGCTTCATGTAGATCTCCTCTTCCAAATCCCCATGAAAAAATGTTGTCTTCACATCCATCTATTCTACCTCAAAATCAAAAGCAGTAACAACATATAAAAGTAATCTAATAGAAGCTACTTTGGAAACAGGAGAAAAAATATCACCAAAATCAATTCCGGCACCTGGGAATAGCCTTTTGCTACCAACCGAGCTTTGTATTTCTCCACCTTTCCTTCTGCATTTGTCTTCTTTTTGAACATCCATTTGCTGCTAATGGGTTTCCTTCCAGCTGGAAACTCCACCAGATCCCAAGCCTTATTTTTCTGCAAAGATGCCATTTCATAAACCATGGCCTATTTCTAGAGTTTTCCATCCTCTAAATCTATTGCCTCCTTCATAGTTCTGGGATCATGATCAATAATAGATAAAGAAAAATTTGAATAGAAAGTAGATGGACTATACCCTTCCGGCTACCTTCTTTCTTGAACTAATCTTCTCACACCCAGAGTTTGTGGCTCTTCATCATCCGGTTCCTCCTGTGCTATATAGTCTGATTCTTCTTCCTTAAGCTCAAAGTCTATCTTCTTAGGTTCCTTTGGTTGGACTTAATGTTTAATAACATCTTTCACCTCTCTGAACACCACATCTCGGCTATACACAACCTTCCTAGTTACTGGGTTTCAAAGCTTATAACCCTTTAAACTATCCTTATACCCAATAAAGATGCACTTTTCAGATTTACTATCCAACTTGGTTCTTTTCTCCTTTGGAACATGTACATATGCATCACATCCAAATACCCTTAGATGTGAAAGAGAGGGTTTCTTACTAGTCCATACCTCTTATGGATTCTTATCCTCCAACGCTGATGAAGGTGATCTATTGACTAGGTAACATGTTGTCTCCATTGCCTCTACCTAGAATTCCTATCCTAACCTGACACCACTGAGCATGCTTCTTTCCCTTTCCATCAACATATTTTTCATTCTTTATAAAACTCTATTTTTCTCATATGTGTATGGAGTAGTAATCTGCCGTGTTATACCACACTTCTTAGAGAATTCTTTAAATTCCTTGCTGCAAAACTCTCCACCGCTATCTGTCCTCAACACCTTTATCTTCTTCTCTGACTGGTTCTCCACTAGAGCCTTAAATTCTTTAAACCTGTCAAAGGCTTCAGATTTCTTCTTAAGGAAATATATCCATGTATTCCTTGAGAAGTCATCTATAAATGATACATAGTACACAGACTTATCCAGTGTTGGAACCTTCACAGGTCCAAATACATCACTATGGACAAGTTCTAATATATGTTTCACCCTCTTACCACCAAAGGAGAAAATCACCCGATTCTGCTTCCCATATACACAATTTTCATAGATATCAAAATCCAGAGAGCTATTACCCATACCTTCTACCATATCTTTACCATGAAGTATTCAAAGGCCCTTCTCTCCAATATGTCTAAGCCTTTAATGCCACAACATGGTCTTCTCTCCAAAGACCACTAGATTTTCTGCTCCACTTTCAGGAACCACAAAACTGTTGCACCCATCAATAACAATGCTACCTTGCAGCTTGTACAGAGTTCCAATCCGAACTCCCCACATCAATACCAGTGCTCCTCGAGCCATTTTGCAGGTATCCTTCTTGAACATTGTTTTTAGACCTGCATCATCCAACTTACTTATAGAAATCAGATTTCTGGCCAATGCAGGAATATGCATAACACCCGGAAGTGTTCTAACCTGTCCACCTTGTAACTTCAACTTTACTTTTGCGCAACCAATGATTCTAGCCTTCCTTTCATCCCCCAAGAAGACATCACCACCATCATATTTCTCATACTCACAGAACCACTCTATATGGGGAGTGAAGTGAAAGGATGCACCTGAGTCAATCAACCATGCCTCATGATCTACATGTGTACTTGAAGAAGCCAAGTCCACATCCCCACCTTCATTTGATGTGGTTTTCGCCTCTACAGAAGGAGCATCATCAGATTCCTTTCCTTTATCAGGAGCTTTAGATTTACAGTCCCTTTTGTAGTGCCCTTCCTTTCCGCATTTCCAGCATACCACCTTTACAAGTTTTCCAGGAGATTTAGATCTCCCTCTAGATTTAGATCTCCCACTCGATGACTTATTTTTGTTTCTGTTCTGGGACCATCCTCGTACAAAGAAGGCATCACCATTTTGGGTTTCCATATTTTTCCGTCTCATCTCCTCCGTTAGCAAGGATGAGACTATTTCATCAAACTGCAAGGCAGTTGTATTCCTACCTATTGTAATAACTGGAGTATCCCATGAATCTGGTAGAGAACAAAACAAACTGATGCACTTATCTTCATCTGAAATTTCAATATCAATAGATAATAACTGACTTACCATAGTCTTAAATATGTTCAGATGCTCTGTCACCGAGTCTCCATCTTTCATCCTTAAGTTATACAACTTTTTTCGCAAGAATATTTTATTCACCAGAGACTTAGATTGGTACAAAGTCCCTAAATTGTCCCACAAAGCCTTCGTCGTACCTTCCCCTGATACATTCAACAATACTAAATTTGAGAAACACAATTGTATTGTGCTCTTTTCTTTCCGATCCAACTTCTTCCATTCTTCATTAGACACTCTCATTGGTTTAGTACCCTGATCTACTATGATCCGCTGATCTTTATCCACAAAAAGATCCTCCATATTGAGTTGCCACAACTCAAAACTATGACCACTAAATTTCTCGATCTCTATCTTTCCACTGCTCGCCATCTTCTTTCACCACCAAAATCCATCTCACAGATCTCCCACTGAACAGGGTTTACCATAGGCCTGAGCGCAACCCCTCAGCAACAGAGGCGTCCCCTTGAAGCCAAAACAACTCTAATACCAAATGTAGGTTTTAACCCCGTACAAAAATTACCTGCATACAAATTCTAAAAACACAGAAAATCAACAATGTGAGAGCATAACACATAAAACACATATACATAGATATTTTCCCCTAGATCCCAAAACCAGGACTACTAGCTTAATGTTTCATTATGTTCCTTTCAATGTTACAATACATATTTATAAATGCCGAAGCATCCAATACCATGGACTGAAAACCATCGCGTCTAAAACCATGTGTGAAAATCATGCACAAAACCATAGGTAGGTCCACCCCAACCTAATATAGGGTCCCAAAAGCAAAATTTTCTGGGCCGCTGCCCTGGACCCCATAGAGGAGGGTTACCTACACCCATCAAACCCCCTGTGACCCCCCCAGCTACGTAATCAGCACAACGAAGTGGGTACTCTGCCCCCCCTCTAACCCCATGGTTAACTATGTGGGCTAGTCATGGAGAGAATATAACACAACCCAACATACCAGTTTGCTCATCATTTTGTATTCTCTTCTTCCTGTAAGTATACCATGCTAGAGAAACCAAATAGATATCATAACCAAAATCATAGTTCAATGATATTTAGAAGAGGCTTATCTCATTTGAAATATAAGTCCGCATTAGCAAGATACATGTATAATCATAATAATATCCATATATCAACATCATGCATGAAAACCATAACCATAACAATGCATGCATAACCACATGCATCTAGCTGCATGGGAGGAATGGGCTAACCATAACCATACCACCCAAAGAGAATGAAACCTGCTATGATAACACTCTATAATGCCTCATCCAATATCTAACCACTTTCACTAGCCTTCCCGAGGTAAAACTGAGTTGAGGGCTACTATGACATGACTCGAACTCCTAGATAATATTAAGAAAATGGAGCCAACAAAATAAGACCTTACTGAATTCCCTCAGATGTTACAGGACCCCAAGGAGGTAACCAATCACTCTGAGTGTCGAACCCCTGAGTTAACTTACTTTTCCATTCACCTAGAGCCTGAATCACTCCCATGATAAGGCTTCCATGTGACTAGAACCCTCTAGTCACTCCCACAGGCATGCTTACCAATGACTACAGTCTTTTTCAGGAAGTTTTGTGCAAAAGACGCTGAGATTTGAGCCACTTTTCAAAGCTAGGATCCATACCTTTTCCCATAACTTAATGAAACTCCCAAAAATGATAAATAAATAGAGACAAAGCCTCTAACACAAATATTAATCATGGGATTCACGCAGCCTGATATAACCATGACAGTCATTCTATAAAATGCATTGAGAACATAAGATCTATAGGTCATGAATGCATATACAAACATAAAGATTTGAAAATTATCTTAGGTTTACCAAGAAGGACTTATTCCCTCTCACAATAGTTGCAATAAAATCCATTAGGTCATGTATTCATTAACCATTCATTTATCAATCAAACATGATAAGAGCCATAACTTTGATTTTTTATACAACCATGCTTATAACCAGCTTATAACCAATTAATTAATAATGATAGAAAAACCAATAAATCCACATAATAACAAGTACATATACTCATGAGAAACAATGAGGAACTTAGCTCTTATTTACATATGCAAAAGCCAACCATGTTAGGGATTTCTATGTACCACCCGACCATACATTGGGCCAAACCAAATCTTTCTTTCATCCAATCACCCTCATGCCATATTCCAAGCATGAAAGTGGGATATCATGGGATAAACCAATCCATAAACAACCAAGGGAATCCATAGGTTAAACAACCTCCACCCTCAAACTACCATGATCTCACCTAGACTAGTCTCGGGATCACAAAACCAAACCGAGCTTGGATAGCTCCAAATTTCTACATGATCCCTTGAGAGATTTTCCTGTATCCACCCATGTGTTAAGGGATTCCCAGAGAAAACCATCTCCACTCCCAACCCTTGGTATTTTCCTCAGACCACCCCACCTAGATCCAAAACCTTTCGACAATCCAAAGCTCAACCAAGATTAAATCCCATCACACCATCACTATCCGGAAATGGAAAGGAAAAGCTAAAACCACTATCAAAACTTGACAAAATCCATTCCAATGAAAATAATTAACCAAGTACATAGATTCATATACCATGCATGCCAAAATGAGCTAGGAAATCATAAATGCAATCTGTTATCTGCAATTATTCCCACTGAAGCCACCCTATCCAACCTTTCCTTGCTTGATCCTTTCTTTCCTTTTGTTTCCTTGTCCTTTGCATGCTTACTTGATTTCCTTCTCATCTTGGTGCTCTTCTCTTCTCTGAGACTAATTCCAAAACTAAACTGACAAAAAGTTGTGAATTAATCCTTAGATTCCTTTTTATCATTAAGCCCTCTAATTTCTTCATTTTTTCTCTAATTTCCATTAGAGAACTTTTGAGGTATAAAATGGGCCTCCCAAGAAAAATGTACAGCCAAAATAAACTTTATAAGAACCAATAGGATTCAATATGATGTCAACCATGGGGGATGATTCACTATTTATCGGCTAAATAAGTAGAAAGATTAAAAAATAATAAAATAATAAAACTACTTTTTCAACTTGTATTTTCAAATTATCTCCCTAAGGTTTTACTCAAATTTCAAGTGGGAGTACTCATTGAATGCAAATTTTAATTCCTCATTCAAGGAATACCCATGTTGCATACTTTCGATAGACACTACAACACGAAACATGAGAAATACATGAAAAATCATGATTGCAATCACGTTTTTCATGTATTTCTAATTTTTTGTGAAGCGAAAGCCATTCAAAATATGCAACATGGGTACTCCTTGGATGAGGAATCAAATTTTTCATCCACCGAGTGTTCCCACTCGAAATTTGAGTAAACCTATGGGGAGATAAGATGAAACTACAAGTTGAAAAAGTATTTTTTTCTTTCTTCCCTCTAAAATTTGATTATGCAATCTAATATTATTTTATTATTTCCATTATTTTTAATAATTTCCTTACAAGGACGATTTTAGACCTCAAAATTCCCCTAATGCTTTAATTTCCTTCTCACATGCAACTTGTGACCTTTCACCTTCCTTTTATCCTAATTTCCTTTATTTTTATAAATAAAAATTCCAATAATGCATTTTTTTCCTTTTTAATGTCGTTGCCAATTCCCCCTTAGCCATAATTAACAACAAGTTATGCCCACTAGAATGGTTTTCCCAACATTCAACTTGGAATACATGTCCCATGATCTTTGTCTTATTTTTCCTTTAATAACTTTATTACATGATCTTTTAACCCAGGGATGTTACAGATATGTAAAGGAGAGTGGACATGGAAATTTTCAAATCTTCCATATTATTTTCCATTTCCCTTCTTTTATTTTACCAATTTCTTTACCATATCTTCATTATAGTGATAAATTTCTTCTTTGTGGTCTTGAACCATAATAGAGCTCACTAGGAAGAATAAAAATACCATAGCCACAAATTTGAACAATCAGGTGGAAAGAAACTTAGAAATGGATGAGAATATTGTATGCACATTAGTGCAGAAGGTGGTGAATCTAAGTAGCCTTTAGTAATAGAAAGAGAACGTTATGTCCAAAATCTTCCGTATAAATATACAATTTAAGAAGACAAAATTTGATGCCTTATTCGACTCAAGATCACAGGAAAATCTCGTTTCAAAAGAGTTGGTCAAAAAACTGGGATTGGAGGTTCAAGATAATCCTATCCCATATGGTTTTGGATGGCTAAATAAGTACGCATAAATCAAAATAATAAAACAATGAAAAAAAAAATTTTCTGTGTTTATTTTATTGATGAAGTAGAATTGGATGTAGTTCCACTTGATGTACACAAATTTTTATTTAGGAGTCCTTATATGTGCACGTGGGATATAATATTCACATAGAGAGCTAACCAATACCACGTTAACAATGATGGAAAAAATTTCATCGTCAATATGCACAATAGTAAGTCTAAAATTTCGCTAGTAAGTGCCAAGCAAGCTAAGAAGGTAATCAACTCTAGCAAGAAGTTTGTTTTACTATTTTTAAAATTTGTCTACACAAGAGTCATTGAAAATAAAGGAATCCCTAAAGGGGTGCACTAAGGAACATAGACAACCAATGGAAGGGTTGGTACATGCATACAAAGGAGTGTTCTATGAGCCTAAAGGGACAACACCTAAGAGGGAAGTGGACCTTGAGATCCATTCTTTTCCAAATTCCCCAATGCCAAACATCTATCTATACAAGTGATCCACTCTAGAAGAATATTAGGTGAAGAAGAAATGGCAACAACTAGTGGAGCATGGTGTTATTTGAAAAATTACCTCATCATGTGTGTCACCCATCATAATTATGCCTAAAAGGGATAGGACTTGGTTAATGTGAATTATTTATATGGAATTAAAAAAAATTATGCTCAAGAAGAGGCACCCTCTACCCATAATTCATGATATGTTGGACTAATTTTGGTAGGAAAAATAATTCTCCAAGTTATATTAAATTAGGGTATCACCAAATTTGAGTTAAAGAAGAAGATATCTAGAAAATAACCTTCACAATTAGACAATGTTTGTATAAGTGGTTAGTCATGCTATTTGGTTTATATAATGCACCAACTACATTGATGAAATTGATGAATGATATATTTTTCCTATATATAAATTCACTTGTTATTGTTTATTTAGATGATATTCTAGTGTACAATTCTACCTAGGTAGAGAACATAACACATTTGATGTACATCCTAGAGAGATTTAGAAAACACCAACTAATAGAAGATCCCAATAAGTGTGAGTTTAAATATAAGTATTTAGTGTATTTAGGCTATGTTACTGATGCAGGTGTGCTTATGATAAACGCTACCAAGATGAAGGCCATCATGAAGTGGTTGATGAATACTAATGTTTCTAAGGTTAGGAATTTAATTGGGGTAGGATAGTACGTGTGGAAATTCATAGCCTCATTTTCAACAATAGCCATACCAATCCTACCATTACAACTGATGGCAAGAGTTTCAATTAAGGGAAGGGTAAGGAGAAGGCCTTGTGAGGATTTAAAGAAGAATTTGATTCAAGAAATGGTTCTTTCATTAGCAAACATGTAGTAGCACTTCAAAGTTGAGATAGACGTGTCTAGGTATGTTATGGGAGTGATAATGATGGAGGGAAGAAGGCTTATATACTACCCTTTGTTTCATGGGGTGGTTCTCAAATATCCTACCTATGACAAGGAGATTTATCCTTGATAGAAGTTGTCAAAGAATGGAAAAACTATCTGATGGGAAACAAGATAGTAATCCATTCATATCACCAATCAATACAATACTTATAGATCTAAATTAAGTTACAACAAACTAGACATTACAAGTGGATGGGGCTTTCACAATTGTGCCATTTAGTGATAATGTACAAGAAGAATGGCATAAACAAGTCGAATTATATGCTTTCAAGGCCACTTGCATGAAAAATCACATTAAAAATTTTATGCACATGAATCTTTTCATCCATGTTGCATATAACGAAGCATATATAGAGGACAAGGACTTCAAGGAGGTGTTTTAGTAGTTGCAAACCATATTCATGACTAAAATGGAGATAGCACTATTGATTATCATATCCATAATGGGTTACTCTATAGGCTAGAAAAATTATGTGTTCCTAAATATGAGTGACCACAATTGATTAGAGAGGCTCTATTGGACACCTAATTTTCTAGGGTTATGGGGTGGGATGTGGAAAACTACTAGAAGTCTAAGAAACCTTGGAAGTTGAATCCAACAATCATAATATTGTATTTATATGTATATCATCTTTAATGAAATTTAACTCATACCCATTCTTTCATTATGGTTTTCACATTCCAACAATGGTATTAGAGAAGGCTAGGCTTAGGTGTTTTATGCAGCATGTAAGATCTGCATCCTTCTCGAAGCCTATCAGCTATGAATCTTCCATTTTTCTTCTTATCTTATCATCTCTATGCATAATATTTCTCTACCTCTACACCATCTTTAGTGCTTCTTTTCATGAGTTGTAATCATCATTCTCTCTCTTCCCATGAGATTTACTATTCTTGCTTGAGTGTTTCATATCTGTGTTTTCTTTATCACTTATGTTGGCCTAATTTCTTCTATTATTCTTGTGATCTATGCATTATCCTACATAATAATGTTTGGATCCTACATGTGGGATGAAAAATGATTTACTCGGTGTTGTCCCTTCACTATTTTTAGTGAACCCATGAATATGTCAACATTCACTATAGGCATTGGATATATGTTGATAGATATTAATGATGAAGTGGTTGAGAGATTCTATCATATTAATGGCTACAAATTGATGAATAACGTAGAAAAATACAATGCCTTGATTGCTAGACTGTAGCATGCTCTCAACCATGGTATCACCAACATCAAAGCACATAGAGATAGTCAACTCATTTGAAAATATGTGAATAGGAAGTATAGGGCTATGAGTTGGATACTAGCTAGGTATTACAACATTCTTTGGTATCTCCTTGGCAAGTTTGAGAGTTATGAGGTGTTGCATGTGCCTCACTAGGAGAATTGTGTTGCAAATTCCCTTGCCAAGCAAGGAATTAATTAGCCATCTATGGATGAAATTTTTTATTCCCCGCACAAAGTTATTCAACACTGCAAAATTCCAAACAGAGTTAAGAAGTTCATTCTTGAAAATGGATGTGAAGGTACTCTTAAACTATGCTTTACTCGTTAAATAATCTAATTTTCTTTTCCAACGTCATACTCTACTATTTAAGAGCTCTTTTCTCATATTTTATATGAGATAGACATGTATGATGACTGTCACAATGGTTCCAACATATGTATGTGGTGTTTACTAGCCCAATCCTAGGGTTTATCATACCTTCAGTTTAAGGTTTGAATGACAAATTCTTCAAAGCTAAAGGATGATTTATTTAAAACACTTGTTCTTTTTAGTTTTTAAAATATATGGTATTCTTGCAAGATTAGTACTATTTGTTAATAGTTTTCTACACATTTTCACTCTCTGTAGTCCATATGTTCATGTTCATTACCATATTTAATTCAATTGAAATTATATTATTTAAGAAAAAAAATTGTTTCTTATTTATGCATCCAACTTTTCTCATGACTTTGAAGAGAATGGAGAGTTTGGATGCTCTTATGAATGTGACCCAAATCATGACTTGGGTCATTATGGTATCTAATAAAAATGTAGAGATAAGACGGCTGAGTTGGTCACATAGAAGATCATAGATTTTTTTATCTTCATCCATGTGAACATTCTAGAAACATATTCATCATCTCACTTTGTAAGGGATCAGAGTAGATTGATTGTGAGGCTTCTAGTTTTGAAGCCCTATTAATTATTCATGCATAAGCAAGCTTGAGAAACAATGGTATCATCTTCTCACCTTCTATTTGGTAGGGGAAATTGAAGATCAACTACTAGCTTCAAAGAGCCTGAGCCATAGATTGAACGAAACTTAGAGCCTAAAGACTAAACAATAATTACAGTTGTAGCTAGATCAAAGTTATGAGTGAGATTTAGTTTGTGATTGTCTTCAAATTGGAATTAGTTTGTGATTATCTTCAAACCAAAATTAGTTTTTGGTTATCTACACACTGACATCAATATGTGGTTATCTTAAAATCATCATATGTGAGCATGTTGGGTCCCTATAATACTAGTGATTACCCCATTACTATTGTAGTTATACCCCTTATTTATATTGTTGTGCCCCTATTACCCACATATTGTTATTTCTGTGCCCCATAGAATCCCTCTATTATTATTTTTGTGGCTTTATATTATTATTGTCAGGTCGGCTGGATTATATTGTGCCTCCTTAGACTCCTATATATAGAAAGGAGGTTTTGTCATTTGAATCATCCAAGAATTGTTCATTTATGTAATGTAAAGGAGGTTGCTCCCTCGAAGAGGCTGAATTCTAAGGCGTTGATCTATCTTTTCTATCTTTCTTGAAGCTGGTTTCATAACACACTCCCTCCAATTGTGAATTGAATTGGGTGGAAGATTGTGATACCATACCAATGTTCTCCCTTCTAAAGTGTATGGAAAATGTCTACAAGCAATGTTATCAAAACGTACCTAAAGCATTCATAAATGCATGTAGAAGTCATCAATATGGTCCTCAATTTTTGTCTTCTTATTAGGATAAAAATTTTATAACAACTTTTCTGGGTGTTTATGCATACAGTGGAGATTATCCAAGAGAGCAAGTGGCCCTTGGGACATCCAATCTAAATCGCATCAATGATGTCCTCTTCCCTTTCCTCCTCCTCTCCTTTTGAATCCAAATAGTCTTCCCCTTCACCGTTGAAATCTTCGTTATAACTAGGTTGTTCTTAATTTCTCGACTCTTCTTCATCAATAAATGGAAAATATTCCTCGTCTCCTTCCAAATATTCCTTAATAGGTGGAAGTTCCCCTTATTGATATGCTCCCTTCGTAGGATCTGCTAACTCTTCAATGGTGGCAATGACCAAACCTTTCACCGAACATCGTGACAGGTTGTTTCTTTCTTAATGGGATTATGAGGAAGACTAGTGACAATAGGAAGTAAGGCAAGAGCTCTTGAAAATTGACAAGTAATAGGCTGGATTTTTTAGAGTTGATCATAAGTAACCTCAAAAGAACATTTTGGACTTTGGTGTGAAGAATCTCCAATCGCAAGAATGGGAGTTGGAGTCGAAATCATACCATTACTGCCTTGCAAAAATGCTTCATTGTTGGGTGTGGAGCCTGATTATCGTCTGTATTCAAAGGTCTCAGCCAGATGTATACCCCAGGAAGATTGTACACCCCTCCACGCGGGGTGGTGTAGGAGGGACTTGTCCCCTCCCATGGGGGTTCGGTGGGGCCCATCCCCCCCAAATGGGAGGTTTAGGGGCCAGCGGTCCCCTGGCAGGGGTTTCAGGGGCAACGCCCCCGAAGCTAAAAATATATGTAAAATTGCCTTGTAAAAGTATAGTAATTTCTAGTCAATCTGGGCCGTTCATTTGGCGGATGATCTAACGGTAGAAGTTATGTTTAATTTAGGGGTTTTTGCCCTAGAAGGCAACCCCTCACTATATATGAGGGAATTGTATTGTGTCTATATAAGATCTGTATTCTGAGTGAGGAAGAGAGAGGAGATTGAGAGCGAAGAGGGAGTTACAACATATCTGTTGTAGGTTGTATCTCTTCAATTTGCTGGATAATATAATAAAAGAAGGACTAGTTGTTTCTCCATGGATGTAGCCCAAA
>APFE031068791.1:22243-55222 GCA_000404065.3 Pinus taeda | reverse complement strand
TTGAGGACAACACTTTTTTGAAGGAGAAGGGCATGTTGGGTCCCTATAATACTAGTGATTACCCCATTACTATGGTAGTTATACCCCTTATTTATATTGTTGTGCCCTATTACCCACATATTGTTATTTCTGTGCCCCATAGAATCCCTCTATTATTATTTTTGTGGCTTTATATTATTATTGTTAGGTCGGATGGATTATATTGTGACTCCTTAGACTCCTATATATAGAAAGGAGGTTTTGTCATTTGTATCATCCAAGAATTGTTCATTTATGTAATGTAAAGGAGGTTGCCCCCTCGAAGAGGCTGAATTCTAAGGCGTGGATCTCTCTTTTCTATCTTTTTGTGAGCTGGTTTCATAACAGAGCACTTCCAATCAGTAAAAGACAACAACTTCTTGCCAGATTTAGAAATGTTTCATGAACCATTGAGCCCTGGAGCCAAGTTCTAATAGTTTTTGGTCAAATTAAAACCACTATTTTCAACATCTGATGGTTATATTTAAACTAACATCAAGATCACTTCCACTGGCAGAAGGCTTCAACTTCTATCGATATTTATAATTCTTATAGGAACTGCTTTGAGCTTTAGTTTTAGATTTGGTGGTCAATCTTAAAGCACCCCTAGTACATACCTTGAGTTCCCCATTTGATTTTTGGTTTGATATAAACCATCCTTTTAGAGAGAAAATTCAACCATTAGCTACCATGCATTTTTGTGCTTTATCCTCTTGGACTCTTATACATCACTTTAGATTAAGGGGGGAATGTTGGACACCTAATCCATTAGGGTTATGGTGTGGAATGTGGATAGTTACTAGAATTTCAAGAAACCATGGAATTTGAATCCAATGGTCATAATATTGTATTTATATGTGTATAATATTTAATTAAAGGAAACTCATGCCCATTCTTTCATTTTGGTATAAACATTCCAACAATGGTATTAGATCTAGCCAGGCTTGGGAATTTTCCAAATCCTATCAACTCTGCATCCTTCCTAGAGCCTATCAACTTTGTAGCTACAACTTTATTTTTCTTTTCTTGTCATCTCTACACATAATGTTTCTCTGGGTCTGCAGTTCGTGAAGTGTTTCTCTCCATGAGATGTAATGCATGTACTCTTTCTCTTCCCATAAGATTTACTATCATTTCCTGAGTGTTTCATATATTTTTTGTTCATTGTTATTTCTATTGGTAATATCATTTCTTTCATTCATACACTCTATGCATTCTCCCACATAATAAGTTTTGAAGTTTTCAAGTGGGATGAAAAGACCGTACATTGCAACATACTATAAATTACAAGTGGATGGGGCTTTCACAATAGTTTCTTTTAGTGATAAAACACATAAAGAATGACATAAACAAGTCGACTAATATTATTTCAAGGCCACTCACATCAAAAATCACATATTTGAAAACTTTGATGCACATGGAGCCTTTCACTCATGTTGCATATAGAGAAGCATATATAAAGGATAAGGGCATCAAGGAGGTGTTTTAGAAGTTGCAAATCCAAAATCATTACTAAAATAGATATCATACTATTCACTATCATCTCTGTAATGGGTTACTCTATAGGCTAGATGAACTATGTGTTCCTAAAGGTGAGTGACAAAAACTGACTAGAGAGGTTTTGTTGGACACCTAATATGTTAGGGTTATGGCGTGGAATGTGGAAAGTTCCTAGAAGTACATAAAAAATTGGAATTTGAATTCATTGGGAATAATGTTGTGTTTATATGTGTATCATCTTTAATGAAATTAACTCATGCTGATTCTTTCATTCTAGTCTACAGATTCCAACAGGCTCACACCTCCAAGGTTGTAGGGAATTTTGGTGTTGGGAAGAATGTTTCCAATTTGTAGAGGTATGCATATTGACCCAAGATGCAATAATATGCAACTATGTTTATAAAAGCATGCATATATTGTTGTACCAAGAATCCTAGCACTAGTACAAAATGGCTAATTAATTACTAGAAAAGTGGCTAAAATCTGCATATAAACGACCATTTTTTAGTCGATGACCAATAGTGGCTAATTTACAATATATATTTTTTTTCTCGGCAACAACTAATTCTATTAACTGAAAATCAAAATATTTTTACATGGAGTGGAGGCTGTAGGGGCAAGAACCCGAGAGCCATCAACATTACAGCACTGCCCCATAACTGTGAGAACTTGGGGAAAACATAGACATACAGCCAACTAAATTGGCATTACAATTGGACATAGACTGATAGACAGAAAGAGAAACAGATAAGCAAAACTGATAGCAAATATCGAGGAGGAGATTGGACGCTTCATCAGAGGGAAACCATAACCTGAAGTTGATACTGTCAAGCCAAACCGTGAACAAAATGTCTGGGAATTGTCGTCTGAGCACCCACTAGAGAGCAAAAAGAGGAAAACCGTGACTCATGTTAATCATTTTCCGCTGCTTCCCCATGAGTCTCCTCAGCATCCCGACACGCGTCACCATGACTGAGAGGCTCCTTGCCATCTATCACCTTATCGAAGTCGGCAGTTCCTGCATCTCTTTCTGCTTCAATGGGTCACTGTCAACCAGAGGAGGGATAACAGGGCGCAAAGTATCCTACAGACCAAGCTCAATCTCCTGCTTAATACCCTGAGATTCCTTGTCCGAGGAGCGCTCACTGCTGTGAGAGGCGTTGGGAACAATGCAGGACAAAGGGGCAACTTGGTTTTCTTCTTCCGTCATAAGAATGGTTATCTGAGCAGAAATCAAAGGCCTATTAAAATTGATCTGGAACTTAAAATGGGTAGTTTGGAAGGCACTATTGGGAACGGGTTTGCGAGGAGGACTTCTGGGGGGCAGGTCCTCAGGAGAGGAAGAGAGGTTGATGGGCGAAAGGGTTGGGTTTGCACGATGACTGATAGAAGGCCGCTTGCCACTGCCAGGGCAGTCGCCCGAGCGAATCTGCTTCCCATGGTGCTTCATTTTACCAATCCACGGAACAGACACAGAAAAATCAAAGAAAAGAGTCCTAAAACCAGGGGAAGGACCCAAATGAACCCGAGGCCCGTAAGTGCAGACAATTGAAACCCGAGACGGAGAAACAACACAGACAATACTGATATCATAGGTTTTAGACCACTTACCCCAAGTCACTTAACTAATCCCCCTTGTGGAGAGCGCAGGTGAATTCGAGATGCTGCCAAAACAAACCCGAGCAAGCCTGAATCTTACCTCTGAAGACAGGCTCATTCTTATCCTCACACCATAACTAAAAACCAAACCTAGAACTAGAGATCTGAACGCTAGAGGTGGAATGAACGTATGGAAACGCCATATATATAACCATTAACAGGCAGCTTCGAAGCGCATCCTGCATTAATGTTGTCGGCCTGCCCTGTCTTGCAACCATAAAAACATTCCCTCTACGAGTGATTGAGATCTGGGATGCCACGCTGCTTTGTAGGTGGTAGTACCTGGGCTCATTATTTTGCATGGAATACATTTAATGCATGAACGTCACCCGCATCCGGGGCTAATTTACAGTATCTTATAACACAACCAACTTTTAGTTGTATTTAGCTTAGCCATTAATTGGTTGTCTCAATTTTATCCTCTAGTAGTATATTTAGTCATAAATTTGGTCATTAATTTAGTCATTGATTTAGTCATTAATTTCCAGAATTAATGATCAAATACACAACAAAATTTACTACTACATGATCACTCGAGAAAACCAATTAATGACCAAATAAATATGACCAAAATGTTGGTCACGTTATAAGATACTATAAATTAGCTACTAATAGTCATATATGTCAAAATTTTAGTCATCGTTTGAAACCAATTAATGACCAAAGAAATATGGCTAAATTTTGGTTGTATTATAAAACACTGTAAATTAGCTACTAATAGTTGTATATATGGAAAATTTAGTCATCATTTGTAATCACAAATTTATCATTTATAGTAGTCATTTATCCTCTTTTGGTAATTTCATATTCATTATATAAATGACTCAATTAGTAGTTTATATCATTTCATTTACTTTCAATAATAATCATTCTAAACAATTAATTTAGTTGTTGTATACACATTTCATTTGCATTCATCATTAATCAATACAAACTATTAATTTAGTAGTTTTAGTTTTAGATTGAATTTATATTTTTATTATTAATCAACATAAATTAATTTGCATGATTTTGCGACTAAATTAAAAAGAAAATGTCATAAAATGTGCATTTTCACCGAATATGAAAACACAAAGTTACATATGTTAATTACAATACTAAATAATATAATGTACAACTATAAATAATTTCAACGACAATTTTTATTATATGAAATATCAAGTATTACAATATGACTTTCCAACTTAATATTGGTTGGACTACAATTTACACATGAAAGATTCTTTATCACTTCAAACCATTATCATTGCGTTGTCAAGGAATTGCAAGGGAAGTCACCAACTCTAAAGACTTTACAAGTCACCAATTCTAAAGACTTGGCCGACATTATGCACAATATCGCCTTTAAGGGCATCACTGGACTGATTCTCTTCTCTCATTCTTCATTTGTCGCTCCAGTGTTATTGTTCTCCTCTTTCTTCAATTCCTGCTTCTTACCATCAATACTAAGTTCCTCTTGTGAAAATGATAGAAGATACAATGCAAAGTATAAGACATGAAAGACGAAGAACACTGGAATATAAACTAAATTAAACTATAAAATATTTATATGACATATACCTGAACATTAACAATGTCAATGCTATTTTTCCATAGAAAAGAAAGAAACTCGAACACGTTTTCTTCAATTGGGAGATAATGGCCACTATGTCGCCATATGACCTGTATAAACAAAGAAAATAAAATGTCACCATAGAAAATAATACATTACAAGCATACTATTCAACGTTTAGGAAAAGCTTAGGCAAAATCATGCCAATTAAGTTAAAATTTAGAAAGCTCAAATTGTAGATAACTTTTGAAGCACTTGTGGAGTCTTTTGTAGTTGACTTAGTGATACAATATTTGAAATTTATTTTAATTAACTTTCCAGTTTTTTCAATGTAGGATTTTGCACAGAAGTTATATACTTAAATATTTAGTAAGGTTTGAAAAATTTTGCAATATTCCTTTTATAAATATTCTAAATATGATAATGAGTATATCATACATATACAGAAGGTAAGTTACTACTAGGAGTGAGATAGTGGAAGGAAATGTTCTTGATTTCAAATAAATGGCTAAGCGAAAGTCTTTCTCAATTTGAGGGATGGATTAGCTATTGGTTATGGAGTTTCCAAATAAAGACTTTAGAATAGATTTTAGTTAGGTTAGTAATGAGAATTATATAATATATATATATATATATATATATATATATAATATATATATATATATATGAATTTATTAACAAAATAATTATAGATGAAAACATTAAAAAAAGAAAAACAAAAAACATTTTCATTATTTTTAAAACAATTAAATATAAATATAATATTATTTAAATTTATTAATTTTTTCATTTCATTTTATATTTAAATAGCAATAAAATATCAATAAGTTCCTAGCATAGCTCAATTGAAACGTATAAGCCCAACTTAATTGCATATTTCTCTAAATACAAATATTATATATGTAGATATAATTTTAAGAATTTAAAAACTACTTCCTAACTTAAATTTAAAAAAAAAAAAATCAATTATTAAAAATTTTATTTTTAAAAAAAATGTGCATTCGATTTTTATGAATTGAAAAACTACAAAAACAAATTTTTAATGAAAATAAATGCATTTAGATCTGGACATGCAACCAAAAGAAATGAAAATGAACGTTGCACATGATGAAGGTAACTTTGTCAAAAATAATTGAGGAGATACCCTCATAAGGTGGGCACTTCAATTTGTATGTCAAATGGTTTGTTAGCATAATGGAGGTGATTTTCAGCCAAGGATTGACCTCATTAAATAGTTGGTGAGCACGTGTCTAGTAGATAGGATTGATCTCAAATTTATGTTTGCAGTATCAATCATGTGGTCTGCACCACTTGCTACTTAATTTCCTGCACCAAGTTCATCAACTAGTTTTGAACAATGAAATTAATCCTCGGGTGAATGAATTAAAAGTTAGTAAAAAAGGGAGTAAAGTACAGTTATTTTTAGACCACGAATTGGGAGTATATAATCAGTGGCAAATCTACCCTAATTTCACAATTCATTGCGATCCCCCAAAGAGAGTATTTATTTTTCTTTCAGCATCACTTATTTCATAGCATATGGAACTCATGGGGTCTTTAAAACAAGCTACCTTATCTTCCTTACCATCTATAAAACACAACTCTAGTACAAACCTCAAGAATATATCAAACTGCACTCTTGAGGCTCATCATCCACTCTAAATTTGGTGAAGAGCCCTTCACAAAAGAGGTTAATTTGGTCTAAATGACTAGAAATCACATAACTAATTGACAGGGGCTTATTATGGTCTTGCATTCAATGTTATAATTTATGAAGAAGATTTAAATTCTAGGGCTTGAATATGAAATTTACCTTATTTGGTTCATGTAATCCACTCAACCTTGAAACAACAAGTTCAAGTGGGACATAAAAATTCTATTAAAATTTTATTATTTATACTCATCTAAATGAAAATAATAAAACCCAAAAGCAATAGCGTTATGAATGCTAACCATCCTACAAAGTTTGTTAGACCATCCAAGGGAAGCACTTTTCATCCCAAAGTGAAACTCAAAAATAAAAAAGAAAAATTTAAAGATAATAATAATACATCCATTGAGAACATAAACCAAGGGATTCAACTATATGCCAAGCAAGAGAAAGGCTAATCTAGTCAAAGAAGAATCAAACTACCTTTAATAGGTGGCGTTTTTGAAATAATGCTTGACATCAAATTGGGCATCCTCAAAATAGTGCATATTTTAAAAATCAAAATTAGAAAATAGGCTATGAATAAGCCATTGGAAACTTGGACAACCAACATAAGTTATAAAAAATCCATTAAGATGCCATTTCATGATTAAATTGCATCCTTTTCACTTATCCACTATAGTTATTTCGATCAAAGTTAAAAATTTACCCTCCAAAAGTGTTCTTGTGTCCCTATGAATTCAACCCCCTCTTAAAAACAATACATCATTACTCTCATGAGCAGCAGCTTGTTGAAACAATTTAACTTGCTAAAATCTAAAGTTACTAGTTATAAATTAATTTTGAAGGAAAATCATTGGCAAGGATGCCCAATTATAAGTACCATATTTCTTGCCTCTAAAATTATTATCCTTTCTCATGACTCACTATAGATCTACACTTGAATTGTTTGCATTATAAATATGTTAGGACTCTTATTGTCCACCCTTAGTTTACTTGGCATCATTGGTTCTTGGCCTCTCTTACGAGGATACCATGATGAGATTGTTTTCTTCAAGTCTAAATGGGATTACAAAGTGATAACTTGAGAAGCTTGGCAAGGGAAGGTTGCGAAGGAAGTGATGCATCCCCATGTTGAGAAAAATAAAATTTTCATCATGTTGAAGAAGGCCCTAGACCTTAAAGTTGATAAAACGAGTCAAGAAGGAAGAAGTTTTGGTCCTCCATTTGAAAGTGATGAAGAAGAAATTGAATAAAAATTTACAAGTTCAATGGAAGGTCAAGAAGAAGGCATTTTTGGTCCTCCCTTTGAACATGATGAAGAAGCAATTGAAGAAAAATTTCCAAATTCAATGCAAGGTCAAATTTAGGTTCTAAGCATAGATCTTCAAATATTATCAAGCAAGGTAGATGTTGCATAACCTATGTCCATGTCCATCCCCAATACAAACCCTCTTTTGTTTGAGGAGCAGACCCAAGCTTGAGTTTTCATAAAGGAATTGAGTAATTTTGGTACAAATTTGGGAATTTTTTATAACAATTTGTCACATGATGGTTTTGGTACAATTTTGAGAATTTCCAATAAGAATGTTACAAGGAAAAATATTAGAATATCATCAAGAGGAAATAAGAGAAAAACAAATTACTCATCCTAAAAATTAAAATCAAATGATTAAAAAGAGGAAATAATTTTGTTCAAAATTCAAAGTGTGATCTATGACTATGATTAAATTTGAAGATCAATCTATTGTTCCTAATGAAATATTGTCAATTAGTAAATCATTTAAAGCAATTGTTGGACATATGACTACAAAACTTGAAAGTAAAGATGAATGCCATTAATTTGAACCTAAGATAAAGAAAATTGCCCTCTAGAGAAACCTTACCATCATCCTAATCACAAAAGTCATCACCTTAATAAGACAACCTATTGACATCTAAATAGGCACCAATTTACATACATTTCAAAGAAGCTTATTTTTGCTCCAAACCTTATCAACAACAACATACACAATTATATTGCGAGTTGCAACGAGATTCATTCAAAACCTTTCTCAACAAATAATTATATTGCATGTTGCAACAATATTCATTCAAAACCTTTCTCAACAAATAATTCCAATAAAAGTAGATCTTGGTTGGATCCATGCACCTACAATGTACAAGTACAATTCCAAGTTTCAAGTGTTTTTGGGTCTTTCTTCCTTGTAAGCTTTAAGGTTGGAACATCTCCAAAAGATAGAAACATGTAATACATTGAAAGCATAATCGTATATGCCGTTATGTAAACATTATTATCTATCGTGTCTTTTAGAATAATTATTCCCCTTGACCTACACATACATAAATAAATACACTATCTTGCATTATGTACATTATCTCATTAATTATTTAGCATTTCTGTATCTGTCTCTTGAATGTATGGATGATATAATCATTAATGTAACCAAGTCGTTTAGAGAGGATGATACTATAATAATTCTCCTATGATAAATATTTCATTCAATCTAACATTGTTGGATATAGGTTTTTAACCAACATATTTCCAATATAATGGTTAGCATTGAATGCATCTCTCCAATAGTCAAATTTCTTAGGCCCAAAATTCTAATTGGCTTGTGATTATGTCAACATTCTATTTTTTAATAAATATTACAAACACCTACTTATAGATGATCATAGACTTCAATATAATTAGCTACAATTTAAAGTAAAATCATTAACAATACATTTGATTTACACAAAGAGAAAATGTGAATTTCTTCAAAAAATATATATATGTTCCAAAATCTGTAAATATTTTAAATGAAAGGAAGCTCACCTCTTTAAGATTGTATGACTTCTTCTCTTTAAGATTGTATGAATTCTTCTTGAATTCAAGAAAAATATTCGCATTATAGACAACATACTAAGTCTCAACTTTTAATAACAAATAAAACAAATCACCAAATAGCTATTTGTTTAAGTGATATACCAAAATAATAGGAAAAAAAAAAAAAAAAATCATGTAACTTTCTCACTCTGAGAAAAAGTAACCAATATGCCATTAACTTCTCAATGTTGGCGTTAATTTTTACACAACTAAACAAACATACAGATTGATGACGTCTGTAAAATCTTTGGGCAAATTGAAACTTTATCCACAAACATATTTCAAGTTCACTAAAGAATTGTCAAAAGAACTAACTGTCAAAATTCAGGATCCGAAAATAATTCATACTTCCACGTTAAACTCAAATCCTACTAATATGATATGAGTGACTATGTGATACAAACTATCCCAACAATTCTCTGCTTCAAAACCAACCTAAAACCCCTTAACTTGTGGTACACACTTGTGCTCTCTATTCTTACTATAGGCAGGCTCCACCACAACCCAGAAACCTATAATATGGGCATTACAATAAACCCTATTTTCCACATAGTTTGGGTTTTATATTGGGTTTCATGGTGAGATAATGAGGAATTATGGTGCAAAAAAATCAACAAAAACACAAATACTGAAAATAAACAGAAACCAAACTAACTTACATGGCCTACCTTGATAGAGTAGCCGTTGGGTCATCTCATTGGGATCCATATTGCATTCCTTTAGCATTGGGTATATCTCCTCATATGAGTGATTCCTTGCTATTTCTTTTATATCTGGCATGATTTTCTGAACACCAGACGAAATCGACCACCGATTCTCACAGCACCCCTAATTTTTCATTGTGTTTCCTATATTAATGCCCTCCCTTTCGAAACAAACCACCGTTCCAACGGTTTTCCTTATGAACCCAAAATTACGCAGAGGATACTTCAGCAAAAGATTTGTTTGGATCTAAGAAGCCAAACCCACCATCTGTTAATGTAGAGGATTCTAAGATTTTCACCCTTCCTCTCTTGCGCTGCACCAACGCAAGCACAAAACCGAGATCTTCATTTTATTAGTATTCCCTTCGTTTTCTCTCTCTGCCAAACTCATTTCTCGTCTAAATCGACCAGCAGAGATGTCGCCTTCTCGTTCTCGTCATTTACCAAAATCTAATTTTGGCGAGGTTTCTTTTCATATCATTATCATACAAAGGGTTTCTTGCAACCAATGTGACTAGCGACACACACTTATTTATATAATTTATTTAATTATAAGTGCAATGTTTGGTTATTTCTGAGTTTCATAGCGGGTTTTTGTTGTTGGTGGTTTTATCATGGTAATTTTTATTTTTTTAAATTCATATGGATCTTTACCATAGAAATATATTGTAATCATGTTATTTGGAAATGGTTCATATTATTTATGTATGTAGTTTTGTTTATGGTCAAACATGTTTTGGTTATTTATAGGGTATATTTTATGTAAATGTAAATATAAACATTTAACATATATGTTTAACATGTAAATATGGGTTAGATCTCAGGTAAATATAAACATAAATATTTAGCATTTAGCATTTAATATTTTTAATACTTTATTTAACAATCAATCTAATTATTAGTATGTATAAAACAACAATATAATTTAAAATATAAAGAGTTTAATAAGATTAAAAAATATATATGGTAAAAAATAATAAATATAAATAAAGTGAGGTATATAAATAAATAAAATTTCTTTTATACTTAATCTATAGGTATAGTAATAATAAAAATATAAATAAGTTGACGTATGGTAAATAAATTAAAACTTATTTTTTATTTACTCTATACCTCTTATATTTTAAGAAAACTCAAAAAATAGATTGTATTTAGGTGAAGCCTATGGGCCAAATACCATTTTAATACCATGGGCCAAATACCATATTTGTAAAAGAACCATATTTGTAAAAGAGGTATAAAGAGGTATGGTAAATAAATCAAAATATATCAAACATGATTAGAAATCAACATCTAATTATATACCAAGTCTATGAGCCAAATACCATGGTAAATAAAAAAAAGGTGTGGTAATTAAAAATATATATAATTAAATGAAAGGTATGGTAAATAAATAAAACCTATTTTTATATTTAACTCTATAATCCTCTTATATTTACTAAACTAAAACATTTATTTAGGTGAAGCCTTATGGCCCAAACCATGGGCCAATATTAAAAATACCATGCAAAAAAAAACATTATTAACCTAATATATATTAATTATTATTATTATTATTAATATTATTATTATTAAATCTAATATTCATATTAATATATTATAATATTAATATTATTAAATTTAATAACTTTGGAATAATACAATATTAAATTTGTTATATTATAATATATACTAATATATCGTGATATATATTAACTCTAAATATATATGGGAGGGAAGAACAAAGACATAGAGTGATAAAAGTGGAGAGCTAGGGAGAGTTGGAGATAAACATAAGGAGACGGGAGATGGGGAATGAAGAAAGGGGGAGGGAGATGAGTGAGAGAGGTAGAGAAGGGTAAGAGAGGGAGAGTGAGACATAAAAATGGAGGGGGAAGAGAGAGAAGGAGAAAGGGATGGAGATAGTGAGAGGATTTGAGGGTAGAGAGAGAGAAAGAGAGAGATGGGATAGAGAGAGGGAGCTAGGAGAGAAAGGGAGAGATGAATGACGAGAGAGATGACTTGAGAGAGGGACGGATAGAGAGATAGAGTTTGAGGGGGAGAGAGGGAGGAAAGAATAAATACACAGAGACTAAGATGTGGAGAGAGAGAGAGGGAAAGACAAGGGAGAGATGGAGAGAGAGTGTGTATGTTTAGGGGTGAGATAAAGAGACAAATAATGAGAGATGAAGATAAGGGGGGAGATAAGGAGAGAGAAGGAAAGAGGGAGGGATATAGTAACATAGAGAGAGAGAGAGAAAAAAAAAGGGAAAAGAGAGAGAGAGAGAGAGAAAGAGATGGGGGAAGAGAAAGGGAAGTTGAAGAGAAGAGAAAGAAAGGAAGGATGAGAGATAGGACTTGAGAAAGAGGAGGAGAGTGATGGGGGAAGAGAGAGGATGGGAGAGAGAGACAAAGAGAGAGAGAGTGAGGGTGATGGGGAAGAGAGAGGGAGGTAGGAGAGAAAGGGACATAGAGGAAGGACGAGAGAGAGGAGGAGAGAGTGAGGGCGAGAGGAGGAGTGGGAGGGATATAGAGATGGATTTGGAGGGAGGGAGAGGGAGCGAATAAGAAAGACATAGAGAGTGAGAAGTGGAAAGAGAGAGAAGGAGTGACAAGGGAGATATGGAGAGAGAGTGTATGTTTGGGGTGAGATAAAGAGACAAAGAAAGAGGGATGGAGAGAAGAGAGGAGAGAAGGAGACAAAAGGAGAGAGGGATGGATATTCTAATAGAGTTGGAGGGTGAAGAGAGATAGAGAGAGAGGTGGGAGAGAAAGGGAGAGAGAGGAAGGAAGATAAATGATGTGAGAGAGTGGAGAGAGTGGAGAGAGGGAGGGATATAATAATAGAGTTGGAGGGTGAAGAGAGATATGGAGAGAGTTGGGAGATAAAGGGAGAGAGAGGAAGGAAGACACAAGATGTGAGAGAGTGGAGAGAGGGAAGGAAAGAGAGATGAAGTTGGAGGGGGAGAGAGAGGAAGGTAAGAAGAAAGTCATAGAGAGAAAAAGGTGGGGAGAGACAGAGGGAGCGATAAGGAAGATGGAAATAGAGTGAGAGAGGAGAGCAGGAGGAAAGAGCGATATAAGTGATGAAGAGGAAGAGAAGGGGAAGATAGAGAGAGAGAAGGAGAGGAGAATAGAGGGATAGATAGATAAATTGGAGAAAGAGAGTGTATGTTTTAGGGGTGATCTAAAGAGAGAAAGGGAGATAGAGATATTGATGGAAGGAAAAGAGAGGGAAGAAGAGAGAGATGGAGAGAGGGAGGGAGGGGCAAAGAGATTGATAAATATGGAGTGAGAGAGCATGTGTGTTTGGGGGGGTGAGATGGAGAGACAATGGAGAGATGGAGGGAGATATATATATAGATGGAGGGAGGAAAGAGGGAAGAATATTTATTGCACTAGATGCATTGATTTTAGTGTATATGTTGATTTATAATGATACTTTATTTCTTGCACTAAATGCATTGATTTCAATGTAGATGATTTCTATTCTTATTTGATTTATTACACTAAATGCATTGATTTTTGTGTAGATGGTCATTTCTAATCATATTTGATTATTTGCACTAAATGCATTGATTTTAGTGTAGATTTTGATTTCTAATCCTATTTTCTTACTTGCACTAGGTGCATTGATTTGATTGCAGATGTTGATTTCTAATCCTATTTGATTGTATGCATTAGATGCATTAATTTCAGTGTAAAAGTTATTTTCTAATCTTATTTGGTTTATTGCATTAGATGCATTGATTTCAGTGTAGATGTTAATTTTTGATCGGTACATGATGGTAGATTAAATTTAAAGTGATTGGATTAACAATGTGGATTGATTTCAGTGTAAGCACAAAAAATTATTGGCAATGTACATTTATTTTTGTGTTATAGTAATTCAATTTATTAATATTGTAGAGAAAGAGAGACAAGGTATGATGTTTACTACAACAACTCAAGCTAAAGATTTAAGTGTTTTATGATTTCAACTATCCTTTTCATATAATCGATATGAATAGTGAAAATTAACAAGGGTGAAAATAATAATATTATAAGAAAATAGTTTGAGATTGATCACAATGAATACTATGTGTAATTAATTGCATTCTTATTATTCACATTTTCCATCATTCAACACTATTACATTGTCACTTTGCATTCAAAAATTTTATTTCATCATTTTTCATCATTAAAATTATTAACAATATTTATCATCTCAACATACTGATCTACCTAACAAAATTTAAAATTAAAATGGCCACATTAATCTCAAACATATTTAGAATATTTAAAATTACTTTATTAATATTAGATGTATTTACATATTATTGATAAAATTAATCATATCTTCGATAGATTTTCCTTGGCCACACACAACTAAAACCAACCTAGATCCATCTTAACTCTTAATCTATCAAGCAATGAGAGGGATCAAATCTCTCGAGGTACAAACCTTTCCTCAAGTTTTGCACTCAAAAAAAGACGTTTCCACCTTGAGAGATTTAATCCCTCTCGATGCTTGATAGATCCAGAGTTAAGATGGATCTAGTTTTTAAAATAATTAAGAAAACCATTTTGTGTTATTATGTTGCTTGTTTCATAAAATATAGTGGGTGTTTTGTTGTGTTGATAGTGGTACTAAGTGAACATTCCTTGATCAAAGTTCATACCCTCTCATTGGCACTACCACTTTGCAGGACGAAGAAGAAATGTGAAATAGACATACAACCCACTGAATAAGTTGGTAAAGTTGTTGCAACATATATAGGTGGTCATGTCATGTTGCAAAAGAAGGTGTTAGCCCACTCCCGTTTTCGATAATCTGTCAACCTTTGAATTTAATTCCATGCGAATGTGATTAAAGGATATAACCCTAAATATTATAATAAGCTCCATAATTCTAATTATCCTTTGATCCAATAAAGATTTGTACAAGGAAGTATAAACTTTCATCCAATCTATAACAACCTTTGAATCCCCTATCACTCGTAATTTTAGATTATTGAAGTGACGCAATTAAAATGACTAACATGGATGACTAATTTGTATTATTGAGGTTCTTGTTAAGTAGTAGTATTTTCATTCTTAGAGTAAATTAGTCATTCACATTAGTCATTTTTAGTAGTATTACTTATTAGCTAGTCATATATTTGAAATTGAGACTAAATTAGTCATTTATGTTAGTCATGTTTAGTTGGATCTCTTAATATTGCTAATTTTTTGTAGTATTTCACTTGGAAAAGTTGTGGTGACTAACTTTTGTAGTCACCTAGTCACTAATTTCACCATTTTCTACTAGTGTAGTGACAAGAAATAGGGTTTATACCACTCCTTACATATACCCACTAATTCTTGGAAAAGAATTCCCATGGAATTTGTTGGAAGTTTACCAACAAATAGAAAGGGACATGACTACCTATTCATGATAGTTGGTAGGTTTATAAATATATGCATTCTTTTTTCATTTAAAAATAGCATCAATGGGAAATAAGCAACAAACTTGTGCTTTAGACAAGTCTAGGTGTACTTTGGGATACTAAAGAGAATCATTTCACATAGGGACACTAGACTTATTAGTGCATTTTGGAATACATTGTGGAAGAAGATGAATATGAAGTTGAAGAGTTCTACATCATTCCATCCATATATAGATGGGAAAGCGAAAATTTTAACCATCTTTTTTTCCACCTAAACATGCCCTCTCTTGCCAAAAAGTGTAACCCAGCTCCATGCTATCACCCAAGTAGTCAACATGACTTGAGTGAAATGTTTTAGGGGTTACAATCAAAATAATTGGAAGAATTTGGATGAAATATAGAATATATAACACTCTTATAATAGAGAAGTCCATAATTCTACTATTAGGTCCTCATTTTGAACTTTCTTTTTGACATTTTACACCTTCACATATGAATATTGTATATGGAAGACAAGGATGAGGGAGGGAGGACCTCACAAATGATGCTTTAAGGGAAAATAAAATAGTTGAGAAGATCAGGAATATCCATTTACAAGTATAAGAGACACTAAATAAGTCATAGGAAAAGTATAAGGATAGGAATGATCAAAATAGAATAGAGAAGTTATTGATAGTGCTAGACAGAGCATGGTCATAGTTGAACCTGGGAGGGCTACAAGATAATGGTAAGAAAATAAAGGATCTATTATGTTGTCCTTTTAAGATAATAGAAAAGGTGGTAAATAATGGCTACACACTCACTATACCCCCATATGTGCACATTTACTCATTAGAGAATATCGAAAACCTAAAACTATACAAGCCTTCCATTTTGGATTAGGAAGAGGTGCAAGTCTTACCTTAAATAGTGGATTTAGATCCATATTCTTATGTAGAGTTGATAGAGGATAAAATTTTATAGAATAGTTACATAACTAAAATATATGGTTAACATTAATTTTGGTAGATTGGGTTCAAAGGACAACTTCTAGGCTAAATGGTACTCCGGGGAGAAGGTAGAGGAAATTTTTTCTCACCTTTTTTAGTAAACACTTTTTTGGGACCAAAATCCTAATGAAATGTGTAGTTATGATCTAAATTGGGTCATCATATTGGTTTTCATCGATATTAGTGATTTTCGGGTGGAAGAATTAGAGAAATTATCTTACAAGAGTAGTTTTAGTGGTGAGACCCAATTTGGAGAATTAGCTTAAAAATTCCTTCAAGGCCAGTTTGATGGAGTAAATGAAATTATTTTTGGGGGATACTTTTCCACTATAGCATCACATCCCATGCTACTATTTTTCACACAAATACCCTTCCAATAGTCTAAGAATTACATCAATAGTAGTTCAAATGTAAAATTTATGCCTCTCAAAAGTTGACCTATCATGTTTGACCATCATAATTCAAGAAGATGTCATGTTATCCTGTATTACTCATGGAAAAGGGAATATCCACATGAGGATTATGAATAAGACTGTAGAAGGGTCAAATTGTAACTCATGTTCATGGTTGAATGGGTCAAATTTAACCACTACTTGGATATTGAGCTATTTTTTAAGCAAACCAATAAGAGGAAAATATGTTATATTATATTTTCTTGCATTTTTTTCCATGGTAGAGAATATTAGGTAAGTGTGGATATATAGGGATCATAAACAATGGTGTTTTTTGTTTTGCAACATCCCATGGGCCATGGGTCTCATGAAACTCCATATAGATTGTTTTCTCCTTTGCACTTGCAACATCTCCATTTGAGACAAAAGAGAGAAGAGCAACCTCATATTCTAGTTGGGTTTTTTTACCGAAAGGGTTTCCCAATTCATATTTTGGTGTTCATTTGTAATTGGCATGTGTTTATATTTCATTATTCTCTATTATTTACATTTTATCTATTGCATACATAGGAAAAATATCAATAAATATAAAAATATAAGGAAAAATTAACCCCAGGAGTATAAATTTCATATTTTATTCTAATTTTATCAGGATATATTTTGATGAATTATTCAGTGGACTATGCATAAAATTTTATAGGTCATTTATTATTACTAGGTGCCTCTAATTCAACCCTTCATTATTCATAAATTTTCTTTGGATGTTAATAAACTTATGGATGCCCAAATATTTAGATATCTATATATCCAAAAATCCTAAAAGTGGTATTAATGATATAACTCTAATAATGAGAAATCCAAAATTTAGCCCCCTTACCTCTATAGTATCAATTATGGCCATCACTAGTCCATATGATCAAGGGATAAGACCTAAAATTTCACTAATGCATGTTGGAAAGCCACAATGAGGAAATCTGGAAAAATGTGTCAGTTTTCAATTTAATAGATGTTGGTCTGATTTTCTAATGGGAGACTCCATGTCCATAGAGACACAAGAAACCATCTACAAATGAACAATAAAGCATCTCAACAGTGATAAGATCGGGGTGTGAACTGATGCAATTTAAGAGAATGAAGGTTAATTCCCTCTTTCAATCTATGTTATCTTATAATAACATAGAAAGATACCTATGATGTTATATTAAAAAACCTTATTGTATTTATTATCTTCAATAATGGATATAGAAAAGAAAATACACAAATATATAGAAAACAATAGAAATAATGATATGTATGACCATAATTAAAATGAACAATAAAACCAAGTAGACTAAGTGATATCTACCGATTTGTAGATTGTTTGTTGTACAAATACACCCCCTAGCCAAGCTATGATAGAAACCATTAGGGGAATTTCATTGTATAAAATAAGCCTCCTGTGGAAAGTAATAAAATAAAGGTCAAAATAATAAATTAAGAGTTTTGAATTCTTAAAGGAAAAGAGAGAAAACTACATTGTTTAGTTGTATTTTTGGCTTTTCTTCTTATAGATTTAGTCAAATTTCATACGTTAGTTGTAAGTAGAATTAAATTCAATATCCCATGAATATGTATTTTGCATACTTTTGAGTAGATTCACAATGAAAAAATTGGAAATACATAATAAAACATGTTTCTTTCAATAAACATATTTTTCTTATATTTTAAATTTCTTTCTATGCATATCTACTCAAAATTATGTAGAGTGATACTCACTGGATGTGGAATAAAATACCGCGTCCAATAAGTGTATAAACTTGACATTTGAGTAATACTATGAGGAGACAAGCTGAAAATACAATTAAAAAAAGAGTTCAAATACTGATATTGAATTATGATTTAGATTTGAAACATTAATTATAAAATGATGGAAACTATGGGTTATCATTAGGTTCTAACTTCTAGCAATACCACCAACCAAAGTAATGTGCAAACAACAATTTTCATCCTTTCATTCCAAAAATATTTACTATTGGGGATGACATAATTATCTTGATTCTTATTGAAATTTTTAAATTTTACTATTTTAGTACATTTTTTTGTTTTGAGGCCCACTTGTTACCTAAAAAGGTTCCAAATGTTGGAAAGCTAGGAACAATAGTCTCGAGTTTAGTCTACAAGGAATTCAACTAAGATAACTTCCACTGCCAAATTTTGTAAAAGGTAGACCAGTAATAGGTACCCACATTCCTTGTCTCTCACATCATAAGAAAACTTGTCTTTCCTTCTCAGTCCCTTAAAATTATCTCATTATATTTTTTTTATTAGTGGGGGAATAGAAATGTCCAACCAAGTAAAAAGAATTGTATATTTGTTGATTTCATGGCTCTTTCACTGGGGAATAACAGTTAATTTCATTGTCAGTATCATCTATCTCATCCTCATACTCTATTTCCTACTAATCTTCTATGTAAATCTTCCCTCGTTACGTTCTCTCCCCTTCTCTATTTCCCTCAAACATTACCCTCCAAGAAGAAATTCCCTCCACTATATGTTCTAAGCATGTAGGGGAGACACATTGCTAAAGTGTAGGAGTGATAACTTAACTATATTAATCGGTTTTCTCCACTACCCATAGTTTTTAAAGTGTAGGAGTGATAACTTAACTATATTAATCGGTTTTCTCCACTACCCATAGTTTTAATAAGGTGAAATGATAAGGTATGATGCCTTAAAGGAATTAAAAAAAAACCGGTAAACCCCTTACCACCCCTTACCTTTCCCAATTGTGATATCATAACACTTATACATATATGTCATTCTTTGTCATCATCATTTTATCAACTACAAAAGTAAAATTATGTATAATGTTTACAACACCCTATTATATTTATTTCATATTTATCTCTAGGTCATTGGCATAATAGAAAATAAAAATACCTGTACATAATTTATAGCCATTTTCATTACAAATTTTCTAAAGGAAAAAGTTGGGATTATACCATGACCAAAAAAAGCAAGTGCATGGAAAAAGTGACAATCTCATTTTTGTTGAAAATTATTATTATTAGAAAAAGTTATTTAAAAGAGGTGAAGGAGTGGAGACATCCTGTTAACCAAGCCAATATAAACCCACTCCTCCCTAATGTTAGTTGTTACTAATCATATTATCTTTCTCGATATTTATTTGTTATACCTATTTGCTTTTTTATACTACATTTTTAGGTATACTTTGTTTTATTTTGATCAAACCGTGACTGGGATAGAAGGCTCTCCCACGTTTAGGTTCAGCTTGGTTGTCTCGCATATGAAACCCGGGTCTGTAGCAGCCCTGGAGACTGAATCATGAAATTGAGAGCAACAAAATGAATTGAAATGTAATTCAATTTGGAAAGGAAGGAGTCGAGGCATGCTGGGAGGAAGGGTACGCAGCGGAGCTTTAAACTTGAGCGTTTGAAGCACCCGTCTTATTTTGGGTCTTTCCTTACACTCAGGATGACAACAGCACAATCCAACCACCATCAGCCGATTTATTTCTTATGCATCGAACTCGCCATTTAATTTATCGTCCGCAGCCTCCAGCAGGCGGTTTTTGCCATACAAATCCCATACCCATTCCACCCATTCCACCAGAGGCCAGTAAGAGCCAGGCCCGTATAAAGCGGGCTTTCCACAAGCTATTTCTAGGCAAACTACTCCAAAGCTGAACACATCCGTCTCTGCATTAGCTATACCCGACATAGTACCGCTCGGTGCAGTGAAAAGCGAAGTATGGCCGTCCTCCAATATGCGAGCCAACCCAAAGTCACCCAGCTTCGCTTGGAACTCGCTGTCCAAATCACAGGCTATTCTATATCTAACCTTCCATTCCTGCGCAGGCGTATGCGGTCCTGCTGAGTATCTGAAGAGGTATTTGTCGAGACTTCCATTGGATATGAACTTGTAAACCAGCAGCGATTCGTTGGGTTTCTCGTGATACCAGCCCAACAGTGGAACCAAGTTGCGGTGCCTGAGCTGACCAATAATAGTGACTTCTGACAAATACTCTTTCCTTCCTTGCCTCGATCCCCTCGATCCATTTCACAGATACGGTTTCCCAGAATCTTTCAAGAAACGGAGTCGGTTTCCCAAAATCTTTCAAGAAACGGAAACGGAGTCGGTTTCCCAGAATCTTTCAAAAAACGGAGTAAAGAACGGAGTAAAGAAGTTGTCTTTAGTGCGATTTTCGGGAAGATAGCCTGAGAGATTTATTCAGTAGGACAAAAGGTTTAGAAGTATCATTGGCGGCCAGAAACACCTGTAACATCTTCTCTGTGCCATTATAGTGAACCCATGCATTCCATGTTATATTTCCATTAACGCGCAGGGCCAAGGGCAACAAGTAGGTCTTTACGGAAGTAATACCGTTGACATCAATTCCAACATGATTATCATCGGATCATGGGGATTCGTGTCATGGTACCGGTCCGATTCCTCATTTTTTAATGTATCGAATTCAACAGCGACTGTCTGTGTAGAGTTTCTGCAGTTGGTGGCGTCATTGAACAGACCCGGCCAAGATCCCAATGGCCCCATGAAAAAAGCAAGCCCGTCTGCGGAAGTTCAATGATTGTTAGATTGTGGAAAGACAATGAACTGAAACTGAGTTTGGAAGTCGCCAAGTTGTTGACAACGTTTACTCCAGAGCGTAGTTGCATTTTTGTATAGAGCCCAACGAACGCTGAAAGTCAAATTGCCATTGCCAGTAATATTGCTTTTCGTAAGATATAAATTGTTCTCCAATACACTTGCATTCCATTTAGTAGAAATATCATTTGCATTCCATTTAGTAGAAATATCATCCTGATTGCTCTATAGGGGAAGTCGAACTCCATGTCTGCTTCTGTAAGCAAAGTTAGAGAGCTTGTAACAATGAGAATCGATGATAATATTTTTGAGATTCTGCCCTCACCCATGACCTACCGATTTGCATCTGTGATTATGATTCCTGGACTCGATTTGTCTGCATTCTAGAATCGATTTTGCTGCCAAAGTATGAGGGGAAATCGCCCCTCGCTTGCAATTTCTTTGAATCCTAGTCTGCTCTCTTGCACCAATTCCGTGTCTAACTCCATTCAAAGAAAACTCAGTCTCTTTTATTTTTAGCTTTCCTATTATTTTTCAGCACGGTGCCATCAACCGACATCCACGTTGTTGGGAACATTAAATCTAACCACTCAACTCATTAAATACTCAACTCATTAAATGGTCAACCTTCTGGAGAGTTTAGGAGATGGTCTCGAGCCTTCTGGAGACTTCCGGTAGAGTCCGGAAGAAGTCACCGACAATTAAAATCGAGCAACTTTTCAGGTGTGTGAATGAGCAAGCGGTGTGCATTTGTGTTCAAATCGGTGTCTGAGATACTTAATTTTAGAAATAGCTCCGAGTTTGGTTGGGTGTGAATGCTGCTCGCTAGAGGAGGGCGAGATGCGTAATATTATACAATTTATAGAAGGGTGAGATGCGTAATATTGGACAATTTAGAGCGAGTGATATCTGTATTTTTTTTGGTATATGAGTAAAAATGAAATTAAATATATATAATAGGCTAAATTTAGTTACAAATATTATAAAATATTAATCTTATTATGTTTGTTGTTGATTTAGGTTTATAGTCTCTCCAACATTTTAGGGACATTCCACCCATTATAAGAGACAAGAGAACAAAATAATGACAAACTGGTTTTAATAGGCTTTTAAATAGAAAGTAAATCAATTACTATTAAGATAAAATAATTAATTTAATCAATAAAAAATAATCAATTAATTTAATAAAATTTAAAAATTCAATAAAATAAGATACTATGATTAAAATTAATAAGAAAATATTAGAGGAGATAAAGGATTAAAGACTACACGAAATTGAAATCAAGGTTGATAAATTGGAAAAGAATTAAAGACCAATAAAATAAAAAAAATATAAAAGACATAACATGAGGCACGGAAAAGAAGGGAGGAATAAGGATAATTGAATTAGTTAGGGCAAGAATTAAAATAGAAATAAGAAAGAGGAGAAATGTTTAGAGAAATAGCCAGAGATGATAAATTGGTGAAACTAATAAGAGGAGGGGATGATGGATGATATGTTTCTAAGATTGGCTAAATTTAAACCCATCTTATCTCTTGAAATTTTTGGGATGCTTTTCAATTTGAAGGGATTATCTAATAATGTGAGATTTGTATAAAGAAATGTGGCAAAGAATTTTAAATTGATCAAAACAAATAAGTTGTTTTGAATTAAAAGAGTGTTTGTAATGGTACACATTGATAACTGAAAGTTGAAATCAACTATGTGCTCCTTTAGCTGCTTTGAAAGTATGGCAAGTCTGCCCAATATAAAAGTTTCCACATGAGTAGGGTATTTGATGAATACCCGAGCTAGCTTAGTTTTGTGATTAGAGTGAAGATTTCCACAATTTTTTATTATGAGAAGATTTCAAGAAAAAACTATAAAAACAATTTGTAAACCTCACAAAACCTATAAAAACAATTCTTAAACCTCACAAAGCATTTCACAATTTATAGTTTAACATAACATAACCTTACAACGATGCATTTAGACACAATAAGTGTGTCTTTGAAAAAAATATATTTTTGTGAGGTTTTGCCTGACTATTATATGTTGGACACCTAATCCTCTAACGGTTGGTGTGGAAGCTGAATAGACTAAGGAAGTCCAAGAGACCTTGAGATGTGGAACCCGACGGTCACACGAATGTACTATAAATGTATATCATTGTCAAATAATAGATACACTCTCTTGTTTATCTTTCCTATGTTGTTGCTGCCATGTGTGTGTTTAACATGGTATCAGAGCCATGATGTGTGGCCTGTGTAGTCTTCTTCCTAATCATTTATGCCTTAGGTAGAAAAGAAAAAATGACATGTTGTTATTCCCTGCAAAGATGGTCTGAGCTGCCTTGAATAGCACTAGTCTGGTCTTCATTACCTGTTGTGCCTGTAATTCACTAAGGAAAGCACATAAAATTTCGGGAGCCCAGAACTTGTCAGTGCTACCTATCCTAAGGAAATATACAAAAAAAGAGGTTAGAAACGACCTTTATAAGGTATAAGCATTATTATTATGGCTCTGGTGTGGGCATTTTCCATTTGACTACCTAACACATCTGTCAACCTGGTTTTCTTTATTAGTCATTTGGTGTTCCTGTAGAAACACAAGTACTTGATAAAGGTTCTCAGCCCCTCGACCATACCACCTTCCGGCCCCTACCAAAAATCCACTCCGTATTCAACTCTGTATTATACGCTATCCCATATGTTGTCTAGGTTGGCCACTCTGCTATGTCTAGGACACCTCCCCAAGTGATGCTCTGTTGCAAAATTAATTGCAGATCTATATTGTTCCTATGCACCTCCATAGGCTAACCTTGTAGCCACCGCTATCGAACCTCCAAACGACTACGACTCCTACAACATTAGCATCAAGGATTCTAATGATGACGAGGACGCCGAGAAGGAGCGTAGTGATGCTGTGATGAGACGACGCTTCTGTATACCTGGTCCTTTAGAGGTTGGAAGATATAAGAGCGCGGGGCCTTTTCCCGAGTGGTGACACTTTCATTACCGTATGAGGAGGTAGCGGACGGATAAACCCACTGATCATCCACCATTAAAGAGCTCTGCCAGGATGTTTATAAAGTTGCATTACATGGTGATTGTCTCTCTCCCAGTTTTCTAATCTTGTGACCCTTCAACTCTCATATATAGTAGTAACATCATCTTGTAAAAGGCATCAAAGCAATTGTTTGAGGAATTAAATATTTGTCACTAAGCACTGTAACATTGCTTTGTTATCTTACCACCATTCACGCTTGTTAGCTTACCACCTATCATAGCACCGGTCCATCTATAACTATTGTGTTAACCACTTATACTCCTCCATGTGCCTTGACTCCTTGATTCCTTGGTTGAATGGTATGCAATATCGCCATACAACTTCCGACCTACAACACTGAATATTGCTATACCACACACCCATACTCCCATACCACTATTTCCATACCATCATACTTCTATCATAATAACACTCTGTTAAGGTATTATGTTATTACCACTGCAATACTCGATTACGTTGAATCTAATTCTGTTTAATGGTGTGGGACTCGACTCTTGAATGCTGGTTATATACCTCCTTTGTCTATAATTATTGTCCATACATTCTAGTTACACTCGTCATACACTAACCGCTCATATAACCACATTCTTACCTACACGATAATTCAATAAATTTGGAGGAAATCTAGAACTTTTTATTTTGTGGAGATTAGCGTTGGTGGTATCTCCCCCTTCTCGTGTTGCATTTAAACTGAAGCATAATGTTGGGTCATTATATTGAAAGAGAAACGTTGTAGCTAGAATGCAATGAAGGAGCAGCCTCGTGTTCCACTAGCCAACATAGCACTGACTGTAATGTGATGTCTTGTTGGGTTTCTATAACAACTTCCTTTTTAATTCAAGTACAACAAAGTGACAAAATCTAAGTGTTTGCCTACGACGTGAAATTACAAAAACAAACTTTCATAACTCATCCTTTACCAATCTCTCAACACTATTCCAAAAGTAGTCATAAGTTTCATCAAAGCCTAGATCTCTAATGATTGTCCCATTTATACGAGTATTGAGATCAGATTGTTTTCTTTGAAGAAAGTGGCAAGTTCAGAGAATATTAGTTTGAACCCTAGTCAAAGCATTTATATATATGAGCATTCAATTCCTGTCCATGACATGGTGCAATAATTGTTGAACTTTTGATAGCCATCATTTCTGCTTTGAAAGTGAATATGCTCGGGGAGTTTTGGGAACAACAGAGTTCAATGTTCATAAGCATTGGGGACTATTTATATTATTTAAAGTTGTAGCAATTTGGCATTATTTAGGAGTTCAGTGGAAATTGTTTTAGGCCAAGACTATCCTTTGTGGATCGAATTGGTGTATTTTCTTAAAGGTTGTTCATATCAGAGATTTTTATTGAGCTAGATTGAAGTTGTTGCCAGGACAAGTTCTCTTGGATTCAAGGCTGGTAGAGAAACATATCTTTTTGAGGCCTAAATTGCTTGTTGCCTTGTTGGAAGTTAAATTCACAGGTGAATTGGAGAAAACTCCACAGCAACAACAACAACAACTATTGTGAAATGCCAACACCGTGACCGAGTTGCCATATGAAAGATCACTATTTTGATCTTCATCCATGTAAACACTGCCATAAAACTAGTCATTCTTCAAATAGATGCTTCAGAAACAAACCTCTTACAAGAATAAAGATTCATCTTGGATGGATTTCTTCTTGGCAATAGACATCAACAACCAAAAAGATATCTCAGTCATATGTCAAAACTTGTTCTAGAGTATTGAACAATCTTGCAGTTGAGTTTTCCCCATCATCTCACCTTGTATCTGATACGGGGGGAAATGATGGTCATCTAAAGCTTCAAATCCACATCAAGCGAGCTTGAGCCACAACCTGCCACACTAGATTCAGAGTTGTAGCCAGAGACAAACATGCCCCTAAGCATGCCTTCAGTGGGTGATACCTCTTCAAAGAATTGGGGACACTTCCTCTAGCAAAAGACTTCATATTCTTGCCAGTTTCGGAAGAGTTCCAGGAATTGCATTAAGCATTCTAGAGTTGTTGGTAATCCTTAAACGATCACAGGTTGAAACCTCCCTTTTCAAGTTGAGGTTCTCCATTTTATGCAGGGTGAAACCTCCCTTTATTGGTTGAATGTTTCCCTCTTCAAAACATCAGGAGCACCTCCTCTAGCAGAAGACCTGAGCTTCATGCCAGACTTGGAAGAGTTCCGGGAACTACACTAAGGATTCCAATGTTGGTGGTCATCCTTAAACCACTTCCCTTTATACCAACATTTCAGAGAGCAAATTCAGCCTAGTGCTGCCATGCATTTTTGCACATTTTGTATTACAGATGTCTTCTTGGACTCATACATAACCCTTCGGATTAAGGGGGGGAATGTTGGACACCTAGCCCTCTAAGGGTTGGTGTGGAAGCCGAATAGACTAAGGAAGTCCAAGAGACTTTGGGATGTGGAACCCAATGGTCACACGAATGTTCTATAAATGTATACCATTGTCAAATAATAGATGCACTCTCTTATTTATCTTTCATATGTTGTCGCTGCCATATGTGTGTTTAACTTTATATGTTATGGAGCCTTTAGGAAATTAGTGGAAATAATTTTTGTTCAAATCATGATAAAAGAGATTAAACAAAAATAAACTATGATCTCTTAATTTACATAAAAAAATTATAATTTTTTTGTTTTATTAAATATTTTGGATTTTAAATTTATTTTATATTAATTTTTTTTATTAATTAAACTTAATTTTATTTATTTTTATTTTAAAAACAATTTTAATATTAATAATAAAAAATATATTTCTAAAAATCTTAACTCATATATTTTTGATTAACACTTTGTTCCCAATTTAATTAATTCAAGTCTTTCATACATACTCATTATTAACCTTTATAGATAATTATATTTAGTATCATAATAACAACCCAACAATAATAATTATATATAATATCCCCTTTTATAATTAAAATTATTTATAACAAAATTATCATTTTTAATAAAATTATAACACTAATTCTATACCATGGAAATATAAAATTTATTTCAATTGATATTATAATTACAATTATATTTTAATTTTTTTAATTTAAAATTAAATTAATCTAATAAAAATGAAAAACACTCCACCTATTTCCAAAAAATATTGCCACACATAGTTAAAAAGTGTTCAATAATTCAGCGATTTTGACATTTTCCTACTCCCCACTAACGAAACAACCTTTCTTCCGTAAGGTAACATCACCTTATCCAAACAAAAACACATCACCTTATCCAAACAAAAACTGAAAGAGTAGAGCGAATTCCTAGGCCCTTCTTTACTATCGCCCTCCCAAATAAAAGGATAAAGAATATTTGCACTTGTTTAGAAACTTTTTGGCGAAATCACATAATTGATCATTTGTCCTGACGATGAACCACACTAGTTGGTTCGAAACGCGTCGACAAATGATCAATTATGTGATTTCGCCAAAAAGTTTCTAAACAATTGTTATGGATCACAGAAGTCTAAATTCCTTAATATTTGCACTTATCACCACTTGGGTATAAATTTTTTCGGTATTCAGGTTTATAGGTTTATTTGTTAGGCCGGATTTTGTTTTAAACTTATTTTTTTACTGATGTGTCTTTTTTTATTTTTATAATTTATTAGAGGTACTTTTAGTGTTTGGAATTTACAGTGATGAATATGATTGGTGAGCTATCATATTTGGTTTGTTTTTTAATAGTAGCGTTGTGTAATTTTTTAATTATGAAAGTGATGGTTGAGAGGTAGTCTCCATTTTAATTTTTCATAATTTTTTTCATTTAAATAAAATAAGTTAAAATTAAAAAAAAAAATAAAAATTATTTATTATCAAATTTTTTGACAATTTATAGGTTTTCTTTATGGTATTTTTTGGTTTGAATAGCCTATATAACTAAGCAAAATACAATCAATATTTTCAATACGTTTATGTTTCTCCAAGTATTGTAACTCTTAGACTATTTAAAATTAAAAAAATAAAATTAATAATTACTCATATTCAAACTCTTGACGACTCATGGTTTTTGTCATGGCCATTAACATGCTATATACAACCAACATTTTCAATATGTTCATGTTCCTCCAAGTATGATAACTTTGAGACCATTTTTTTCTTTCTACTTATGCTTATAGAATAGCATCAACATTTCATTCAAGATGCAAAACCTATAAAATTATATTCATTTTCTATAGAAAACGGTACATATCCATTTCATCAGTTGCTCCCCTAGCGACACGCAACGGTTACATGGAGATCGATGGAATGATCATCAACATTACCACTATTCTTGCTAGAGAAGTTACCAATCCCTTCAATATGAACTACTTTCAAGGTGACACTACTGCACCTATGAAGGTTGTCTATGCTTTCCAGGGAATATATAGGAATGTAGAGAAATGGAGATTATTCGAGTTACCTGGAGAGGTATTGGTGAATAAGATGTATTGGTGAATAAAATGAGTGGGGAAAGTTACAATGCCCATGGAGTTAATGGATGGGAAATATTATAATACAGATAAAAATAGGAAGGGAGTATTTTGGTAGATGGGTTATTGATTTACTCTAACTGAATTACTATAGCAGACATGAATAAAGTAATTATACAAGGAATCATGGAGTAATATTGTGAATACTGTGGTGGCAAGTTTAGCTAGAAAGCACATAGAGTGTAGTGCATTGGTATTTTCATTCATTTTTAAATTTAAATTATATGTTTCTATCAACATTAGCCTTGATTTCTACAAAGGATAGAGCCTAGGGGATTAATATTTGTATATTTAAAAGAATGCATACTAGAAGTTACTATATGGGTAGAATGGATTGACACAATAGTGATAAATTAAATAGGAAATAAAAGAGGGTCTCAACAAAAGAAAGTGGACTTGATATAATAAATAAACTCATGACAACTAGAAAGATCTCTTCTTGTATAACCAATTCAGTTGGACAGACATATTACAAGGAAGTAACTAGACATCAAGAATGGTTATTCGAAAATTAATGAAACATCACTATAACAATACATAGATAGTGTTGGAGCTAAAATAACATGGAGCACATAACCCTTGATCTCCATTGAATGATAAAGGTACATAGAATAGTTATCAATTATACCTTCTATAAGTATTATAGAATGTTAATCAAAGTTATTATGTTTAATAATATAGTACAAATCAATGCACCCCAATGATAACTCTAAAACATAGGATAGATGGATCCCTAAATGATTGAATAGAGAAACCTTGATTTTAGACTAGAAGTCAAGAATAGTTCAAGTCATGTAGAGAAAATTTCTTCTAGCCTAATACCTATAAATCATGTATATAGATCTTCATTGAACTGTGAATGCCTTCCAAGAATATATGATACATAAATATAACAAGTTAAAAAATAATAATAATAACCCAAAGCCATGATAATTATAGATATATTACAACATAGACACCAACCCCACAAATACATGGTACAAGTTCATTATACATGTCAAAAACCCACAATACATTATACAATTTCATTGTACAAGTTAAAGGAAAAGAGGATGGTTGAGAACTAAAAAATTATTAGTATATTATATTCAAATATCAATGAAAATTTATCACAGCCAAGCTCCACGCCATAAAATCCATGAACAATAATATTTGATGTGGATACACTAATATGGTTGAAATAAAAGAAAATTTCAAAATTCCTATGTGGGATTCTGAAGACCATAGTCAACAAATCATGTGCCTAGGTTTATGCATTTAGAATATGGTAGTTGGGAAGTAGTCGAACTGTACACGAAGAGATAAGAGTCAAAGTGTCAGATTAAAATGAAATGTTAACTGCACATCAAAAACTATTTCTCTTTCTGATGCAAAAAATCATACCTACACAAAGCAAGGTGTAGGTTAGGGTTAGAACCCTCCAGTCTTTAGAAAAAAATAAAAATATGGTCGAATAGATAAGTAGGGAAGGGAATACATATAAATAATTGAAGCCATGCATTTTCCTGAAAACATGTGAGCACCAACAACAACCTAAAATAATATTGAAGGGGTCTAGTTCATAAGAAATTTGGAGTGAAGTGTGAATAAAACATCACCATAAAACATTTTGACATACCTACACCTATAGTGATGATCTAAACTGAATATTTCAGTTATAAGTAGTCAATAGTAATGAGTTCCATATGTAAGGGAGGCCAAATGGCCATATAATACTCGAACAAAATAGTGTTACTTTGTAAAATGATTATTTTAATGGCCTATATCAAATTGAATTTAGGTATTATAAATATATAAAGAAACTATTACTAGTTACATATATTTGTGTAAAAAAACTCTTCATAGACGATATTAAAATTCACACAGTAAGTGTCTAGAAACAATGAAAATGAAAAAATCAAAAGAAATAGGCGATATTAAAATTCACAGACACAATGAAAATGAAAAAATCAAAAGAAAAACGTTGTAAAAAATTACAACATTACATATCTCCATAATGTAGTAGCCTTACCATGAAAGAATATTGTAGAGCTAGAGGAATGAAGTAGTTACCATTGTAGCCCTCCTTGCCTAGAACCGATTGAAAAAAATATACAATATTGATTGAACATGAGCGTACCTTAAAAAAAGGGTTTTACATTATAATAAGAAATGTAAGAGGAATGCCATGCAATTACTAATCTTGTTGGTGTTGAGGAATGAACACTTTCAACACAAACATAAATCCAACACCCGTGTCATGCGTTAATGGTGTCAAGAAGACTTTGGTAAGGTTGTAGAGCAAAGAGGCGATGTTCGACTTAAACCAAAAACAATATGATTAAATGAAACCTACCTTGTGGTTTTCACCTTTTGACAACCTTGATTTGGTATCTCCGATCGCTATTTTTGTTGGTCACATATATTGAAAATTGTCAGGTATAGTTATCCGTGACTTTTACACTCATACTTTGAAACTATATATCGCAAGACATGGATACCTTGGTGGTGTGTATTAATTTTACCATGCTTGGTTATTATACTTGTTATTTATTAATAGCGTTATCTTCTAGAATGAGCCTAATTGATAGTGTTTAGGTTTGACTATCCATAGAAATGTTTAAGGTAATCACCAACCTTGGATTCCTCCCTCTAATTGTAACAATCCTTGAGAGATCAATAACTATGGACCCACACTTTCCATTTGAAAGGATAAAAACATAAGTAGCTTATGCGGGTAGACACTAGAGCATGTGGAGGGTCCATACCTTGATTTTCAAATATAGAGCTAGAGTACATTAAACACCACAAACTAATGAAAGTAGTATGATTTATAGATAAGAATTTATAAATGGGGTGATAAAATTAGTAATCAGAGAAATCACTACTTTGAATGATTTCATAAATCCCATTTATCCTATATGGATGGAGAGAACCATTCCTAGCTTCAAACCCTAGTAGCGGGTACATTAAATATCATATGTGTGGGAACAAATCTAATAATTCTCTTGTTGGGTGAAGGTAAATGTGAAAGTATAACCTGGAAGGATTAAAAATATTGAAATATATATGATAGACCTTATAAAGTAGAATAAATATATATTAAAGGAGTGGTGTCCGAAACTCAGAAATATGAATACCTATTGAAATAAATGCACCTATGGAAAAGAAGAAAGAACTTGGAGTAAGTTGGAGGTTATATTGAATATCTACTCCTATAAGTATGGTTACTATTCTTATGAGTTGTTAAGAGAATTAAAAAAAAAAAAGTTAGGGTAAGAGTCATTGCTTAAAAGTATTAATGAATTGGAGGATAGAAAAATCAATTAAGTGTAATCATACTCTCTACATCATTGATATAAAGGGTAATATAGTCACAATAGTAATGATAATTTAGGGTAATTGCAATTTTAGGTGAAAATTTTAATTTATAGGAAATGAAATCTTTTGGGTTTAGTTGAAATTGTTGAGGTTGGTGTATTTGAATTCTTTCATACTAATTTTGGCTTAAAAAGAGTTCGTATTAATTTTAGCTTTAAAAAAAAAACAGAAGCAGGTATTTATGAAAGCTATGTTACACTTATCAAAGAGATTTAGAATAATCGGTGAAGGAGCGCGTTGTTAAGGCATTCCATAAGCAAAGGTCACCGGTTATGGTCTCGCCAATATAAAAAAAACTAGTATGGTTTTCGCTGGTGCAGCTTAGGCCGGGTGCGATCCCCGGGTGACTTCGACGGCTTAGATGCCTCTGAGTCGTGGCATCTCACCCACAACGTAAGAGTGATTTTCAGGATTCACCCACTTATCAACCAAAAAAAAGAAATCTATATTACACTTGTAATCATTAAAACAATATACTAATAAGAATCATTTTTCCAAACCACTCAACATGAAAACTATTAATATGAAATAAAAAATAATTATTGTTGAGAAAAAAAATTGTAATTAGCATTATCCCAAAAATTAAATTACAAAATGCATAAAAATAATATGATGCATTGTTACATAAACTAATTTATTTAGCATGTAAATGTAATATGAATAATTAATATAATTAATATTATAAGGATAATTTCTTATTTAATCTAACTTTTATCAAGATCTTAATTGGTATTAGAAAAATTATATTCAA
>APFE031068791.1:0-12034 GCA_000404065.3 Pinus taeda | reverse complement strand
ATTAAATTAAACACAAATATAAATCAAATGATAGAAATTCAACTCGAGATTTGTATTTTTGAAATATACTTTGATTAAAATATTTGTAAACAAATTAAATTGAACATAAGTGAGTGAAAATACAAGATTCAACTTTTTCCCCTTTTTGGTCTGATATTATGTATGCGTAAAATCATGACACAAAAGGGAAAAAAAGAACACAACAAATAAACCCTTACTAAAAAATAAAAAACACATTTTCAAATTATATCATTATAAAGCATCAATGTTTAGCTAATTGATTTCTAACTTACATAATTTCTTGCAAATTATGATAAATGATTTGTAGTATATTTTTTTAAATGTATTGAGTAGTTGTGCTTGCAAAACGTTTATCATCATAATCATTTGTGATATTGTAGTTATTTTTATTACTAAAATATATGTTAATTAATAGAGGTTATGATCATTTGTAGAAATAAATGGGATGTTATTAAATTGAATATCAATTTGCACATAAATTTTCACATGAAATAAGTTAATACCCGAATTCAACTCGTTTAAACTGTAATTGTTATATATGATCCTTATGTATGGGTAAAACCATTATATATGCACAAACACAAAGATATACACAAAATAAACTATAATCACTAACATTTGAAATATACCATAAAACATAAAATTGTAATTAATTATAAGAATATATTAATTAAAAATAATTGTGATTTTAAAATACACACATTGAATAGTGGTGGTTACAAAATAAAATACATTTTCATTCATAATGTCATGGTCATTTACCAAAATAAGTGAACTTTTATTCAATTGAGCATAGATAAGCTATGCAAGAATTCAATTCATTTGAAGTGTAATTCTTGCATTGGATACTATGCATTCTTAAAATCATCATATAAGTTATCTGTATCAAGGTATTCTAATAATAAAAAAAGTGTGTTCAAGAATTCATACACACACAAACACAAACAAACAAACAAATATCTTACATAAAATAAAAACACAAACATCTAAAATTTACCATCATAGAACACATATTTGTAACTAATTATCAATATATATTGATTAAAAAACTTATAAAATATTTTGATTCTCAAATATGCATTGCATAATGATACTTACAAAAAAATCCATAGTCATTCATGATGTTATGGTCATTTGCAAAAATAAATGAAATCATGTTAAACTAAATGTTGATTTGAATATATATAGTTTAATACACATTCAATTAATTGGAACTATAATTCTTGCATATTATATTTTATGTGTGTAAAATCATCATAAAGGTGATTTGTATCAAGTCAATAGATAATTTGGGCAATGACCTTCCATACAGGATATTCTAATGGAAATCTTTCTTGTATTCTAAAATTATACACAAACAAGAGCATAAACAAACAAACACATACATTACATAAAAAAAACACAAACATTTAAAAATATATCATCATAAAACATCAACCTATAACTAATTATAAAAATCATATTAATTAAAAGCAATTATAAAGAAAATTGTGCATTGAATAGTGGTGCTTACAAAAATTAAAATTCATTCATGATGTTGAAAAATAAGATTTTATTAAATTAAACAACAATTTAAAGATTAATAAGTTAATATACAAATTCTACTTATTCTAAAAGTAATTATTGTATATGATATTACATATGTGTAAAAATATTATACACAAACAAAAAACCACACGCAAACAAAAGTGCAACAAACAAATACATAGCATAAAATAAAACCACATACATTTAAAATTCTATCAACATAAAACATCAATTTGTAAATTAATTTTTAAATTTTATGTTTATTTTGTTTGTATTTGTCATCATCATGAGGGTCATTTGATATATTTTTAATTTTACATTAAATGATTGTGTTTGCAAAAATATTCATGCTCATAGTCACCTGTGATGTTGTGATTATTTGTATTGTTGAAAAGTATATATTGATTAAAAGCAATCATGAAAACTTGTGATTTTCAAACATACAAAAACTGGTGATGATTCTTACAAGGAAAATCCATAGGCATTGTTACTTGTGGTATTTTCACAGACATTTGTATCTATACAATTTATTGACTAAAAATATTTGTGAAATTTTGATTTTATACTAAATAGATTTAACAAGTTATAAACTCCACCCATTTTGTACCATAAAAAACTAATTAACTAATACACTAATTATGAACTTACAATCATTGAATTAAATAAATAAAATTGATTAAAATGTAAGATAAGAATATATTAATTAAAAAAAAAAATATTGATAGGGGAAGTATGTCAAGTGGACGAGCTCGGTGTGATGGCTAGGGTTTCTCAGTCTTTTGACTTGCCTTATGCGGTCGAGTTTCTTCAAACATCAAATCCACCTTCTGCGCCATCACTAGTGCATGATCTCACTACTCATGGGTCTGATAATGGAGTTTTTGAGTGGAACGAATATTGGTTGCGGTCTCCTATGAAGGGATGGAGACCAAGAGCCCCGACGGTTGGCAGTATCATTAGTTAGGATATTCCGACACATAGGAAATAGTTAAGTATAACTTGGTCTAGTGTAGAGTTAGGTAAAGTGTGTTTCTTTACTATGTACTTTTGTAACTTACAATCTAATGGTCATGATATGTAGTGATCCGATGTTTCATTCTCTCATCGATATTACCGACACTTGATCTGTGGCTTAACACCCAATTGGTCCATGATCTATATTTAAAGAGCATTGAGGGTCATTTGAGGGTAACCGTTCATGAGAGAAGCTTATGTAAATTTTCATTCTTTTATTAATAAATTTCCTGAAGTGGACGTGTTGGCTGAGGCTATGGACACTTTCCCTCTTTGAGGGTTTTAACCATGTCAACAATACTAGTGCATTGATCTGTGATCTGTTTGTGAGCGGTGTCCTTTGGTGTTCTGTCTGAGGAACTTACCCTATAAATTTGTACATGGTATCAGAGCCAAGTTGAGAGCCACATCCATTGGTGATCCAAATCTAAAGTCGGTAGAACTGCATCCGACTGTCATTTCCTAGATCTAGTATTTCTGACTGCTTTGAGGCTGAGAGGATTGTTCTATTGTGTTAGGAGAATCTGTTCCAGTGAGGAACCCCTTCCGTTTCACGCGATAAGGTTTCCAGTAGCCGTACCTACGTCATTTTTAAGATCTCGAGGTATACAATGTTTATTTGCAGTTTTTAGTTATTTTCTCTCTGTTTATTTCGTTTTATTTAGCTCTTTGTTTTTTTATTACCAGATCTATACCTTTCATTTCTGCATATTCTCTTTGGCCCGCCGTGCCTTAATGTGATCTCGGAAAATCAGAAACATTGAGGAAAATATTTAGTTTCCGGAAAAAGCTAACTTCAAGCCGTAAGTTTTTATTTTTATTTTTATTTTTTATTTTTTATTTTATGTTCGTGTTGGGTTTTGTTTTTTATTTTGCAAGCAAAAAATAGCTTTCTCAAGTAAGAATGCACCCCAAAGCTTCAGTGACTAAAACAAAACAAAAAAAAACAATAACAAAAACAAAATAAACAAAATAAAAAAACCCTTCCTCTTTTCTAAAAATTACTAACCTTTTAATCTAGCTCACTTGGTCCAAAGCTACTTTATGAGAATAGAGGTCTTGAGTTCAAGTCTTTCTTTTTGTTGAGAAAATTATATTAAATTTGGAAGGGGGGCAGATTTTTTTTTTTAATATAACATTATCATTCATTTCTGCACATTCCCACACTTCGTCAGCATCTTCAACAACTTTTCTTCAAAAAGCCATAACTTCTTCATTGGGAAGCCATTTTCAGAGCCTTTTTCTTAATTAGCCTACTTTTTCGAGATCTTTCCATTGGAACACTTATTTTTAGCATCGACCGCTTCAGTGTCAGTTAAAATGGAAAGTCCATGCCAAGTTATTCTTGACAGCGCCAACTACTTCCAATGGTGGTCCTACATTGTGGATTTACTTAGAAGTAAAGGTCTTTACAGAATAGCCTAAGGCCAAGAAACCAAACCAAAAGATGAAGATACGGTAGCTAAATGGGAAAATAGGCAAGATCAAGCATGTGGGTTGATAGGGATGTCTATTTCTCCAGACCTTAGATTCCATATCACAGAACTTGATAATCCTAATGAAGCAATGAAATAGATCACTAAAGTTTTTGGAATTAAAATTGAACTTAGAGCCCATCAACTCGAAAATGAGTTGCTTACATTGGACCCCAATAATTTTTCTTCTATTGAAAATTTTCTGTCCAAGTTCAAGACCCTTAGACTTCTCTTGGAAGGTGTTAAGGTTAAGAATGAAGATGGTAACCTTATCTATTCCATTCTTACTAAAGTTGGGACCAGCCTACTTTGTGTTTGCTTCCACCTTCCATTCTACAAGAGAAGCCTTCATTTCTCAAGGACAAGACTACAAGTCCCCTTCCTTTGATGCCTTTTGTGATTCTTTAATAAGAGAACAATAAAAACTCTTACACCTTGGTCTTCTTAATCTTGGAAAGTCTTCTAGGAAAGCCTTAGCCGCCCAGCAGCAAACAAATTCAAAGAATCATAAGAAACCATATCCTAAAAAGAATGGTCCTAAACCAAACAAGGGTCCTAAGCAATTTCAGCCTCAAAATGAAAAATCATTTCAACAAAATGATAAGGCAAATAAAAACAAAGGGAATAAGATTGATAAACATTTCCATTTTTGTAATCAAGATGGCCACTTAGAATCCAAATGCTTTAAGAATATGGAAGCCTTAGAAGCAACAACGAAGAAGCATAACATCCATTTGGAGCACTCTTCAACTTCAACTTCATCTTCGGGAATAGCATTTATGCATGTGGTTGTCAAACATCTCAGTTTGGATATGCACTTAATGTATCTTCTTCTTCTAATTATCATTAGTGGCTCATTGATGATAGATCACCAAAAAATATATATGTTGGTGATGATAGAACTCTTAATGTTGTAGGGACTCGAACTGTTCATATAGACAATGGTCAATTTAATGATGTATTATGTGTTCTAACCTTATCCTGCAACCTTCTATCTATATATCAGATAACTCATTAAAGTGAAGGTAAAATCGTTGAATTTTCACCTCACGATGTTGTAATTAAGGACCTAAGAGATCCTAGACAGATTTTAGCTACTGCCATTACTGATGATTCTACAAGGTTGTTTAAGTTTAACAACTTTGGGTCATTAAATCTTCCCTCGGTATTTGTTGCTCATAATGATGAAGTGAGAAAACTTTGTCATGAGCGATTTCGTCACTTAAACTGTCACTCCCTTCAGAATCTATGTAAAGAAAATATGCTGACAGGTCTTCCAATGGTATCCTGTAGAGATGGTATTTGTTCCGTATGTGTACTTGGAAAACATCGTCGGGACAGTTTTGAAAAATGTGCCTCTTGGCACACCTCAGCCCCTTTACAACTTGTGCATAGTGATTTATGTGGTCCACTTCCAATTGTTTCATTCTCTGGATATAAGTATTTCTTAACTTTCATTGATGATTTCTCCAGACACACTAGGGTAAACTTCTTAAAACTGAAGAGTGAAGTATTTAACATGTTCTTGGCCTTTAAGGCCTTTGTTGAAAAAACATCTGGACATCAAATTCTTAGGCTAAGATATGATAATGGAAGAGAATCTTTTAACAATAAATTCATCAACTTTTGCACTGAGAATGGAATTCAAATGCAACATACTATTTCGTATACTCCATAACAAAATGGTGTAGCTGAAAGGAAGAATCGCACCTTAAAAGAAATGTCTAATTGTATGCTTCAATCTAAAGTACTTAGTCTTAATTTTTAGGCAGAAGCAATTAATTGTGAAAATTACATAATAAATCACACTCCTACTAAGATTTTAAAGAATATCACTCCAAAAGAAGCATGGAGATCAATTAAACCAGATGTGAGTCACTTTCGTGTTTTTGGAAGTGAAGCATGGGTCCATATTCTAGATGAGAAACATAAAGCTTTAGAACCTAAGAGTGAAAAATGTATTTTTGTTGAATATTCTGAAGATGTCAAAGCATATAGACTTATTCCACTTAGGGTCCAAAAATTTTATCATTAGAAGAGATGTAAAGTTTGCTGAAAATATATCGGCCTATGAGCCTAGTTCGGCGGATGTGCCACCTCTCTCTATCTCTTCTACTTTTGAAAATATTTCTTCTTTAGATGATGAAAGAGTGGATGACAATCCTCCCCCACCTTCTTAGGATCCTCCTTCAGCTCCTCAGATTCCAAAATGGGTCCGTGTTACTCGGGATGCAGTAGTCACTCTTACCGGTGATCCTATAGATCAATGACATACACGTTCTCAGTTCAATAGAGCCTCTTCTTTACTAGCTCAAGCTTCAACGAATTATGATCCTGACACCTTTGCAGAAGCTTTAGGCCATCCATATTGGGACACATCTATGAATGAAGAATATTGTTCATTATTGGCAAATGATACATGGGATCTTGTTCCTCTACCAAAGGGACGAAAACTTGTTAGATGTAAATGGGTTTATAGAACCAAGTATGGACCAGACGCAAAAGTTGATAAACATAAAGCTCATCTTGTTGCTAAGGGTTTTTCAAAAGTTGAAGGCAATGACTATATTGAAACCTTCTCCCCTGTTGCCAAAATGAACTCTATCCACCTTGTTCTTTCCCTTGTTGCCTCTTTCAAATGGGAAGTCCATCAGATGGATGTTAAGTCTCCCTTCTTGCATGGGGACTTGCATGAATAAATCCATATGGAACAACCTACTGGCTTTATAGAAAAAAACTCCAGCCTTGTATGTTAGCTTAAGAAATCCCTTTATGGTCTCAAGCAAGCTCCTCGGGCTTGGTATGCCAAAATGGATAGCTTTCTTTTAGAAACTAGATTTTCTAGGTGTCATTCTAACAATACTGTCTACACCAAGAAAGTGAGCAAGTCTCTTATCATTCTTGTTCTTTATGTTGATGATCTTATCCTTATTGGCAGTGATCCCAACCTTATAAACCATGTGAAGTCTAGCCTTAAAAAGAAGTTCGAAATGACAGACTTAGGACACTTGCATTATTTTCTTGGTCTTCAAGCCTTGCAATCCAAGGAAGGTATTTCCCTTTCCCAGTCCAAGTATGCCAGTGATCTTCTATGCCATTTTCACATGGAAGACTGTAAGCTAGCCCCTTCTCCTTTTTAGTCTGGAGCCAAAGTTTCAGTCACTTGTACTTCCCCTGAAGTTGATGCTACCTTATACCATCAACTTGTAGGAAAACTTTTGTATCTGACCCATACTCGTCCTGACCTTTCCTTTTCTGTTGGCCTTATTGCTCGGTTTATGCAAAACTCACATGAAAGTAATTGGAAAGCAGCTATCAGGTTACTTCGTTATGTTTGAAGTATAGTTTAGTTTGGGATTCATTACAGTGAAGAAGCATCTCCTCTATTGGTTGGTTTCAATGGTTATGATTGGGCTGGTGACCCTGATGATTGGAAGTCTACTACAGGTTATGTGTTCACTCTTGGTTCATGACCTATTACATGGGCTTGCAAGAAAAAAAGTGTCATTTCTCTTTCTTCAACAGAAGCAGAGTATAGTGGTGCTGTAGAAGCTAGTAAGGAAGCCTTGTGGCTTCGTCATATCCTGTTGGAGTTTGGCTTTCAGCAACAACATCCGACTTCACTTTGGTGTGATAATCAAAGTGTCATTCAACTATGCAAAGATCTAGTCCAACATCAGCACAAAAAACACATTGAACTACACATGCACTTCATCAGAAAGTTCATTCATGACCATGTTCTTGAAGTGCAATATTGTTTAAGAGATGATCAAGTTGCAACCATCTTTACAAAGGCTCTCACAGAGGAAAAGTTTACTAAACTTCGATTTATGGTTGGAGTTCAGGAAGTTGTCACTAAGGGGGGATAGGCTCTAATGCCTCCTTCCTTCTCCTATTGTGTGATATTTGTACATCCTTCAATCCTATCCCAAGTTGTTCTTAAGGGGGGATGTTAGGATATTCCAACACATAAGAAATAGTGAAGTATAATTTGGTCTAGTGTGGAGTTAGGTAAAGTGTGTTTCTTTATTATGTACTTTTGTAACTTACAATTTGACGGTCACGATATGTAGTGATCCAGCAGTTCATTCTCTCTTCGGTATTACCAACACTTGATTTATGGCTTAACACCCAATTAGTCTGTGATCTCTATTTAAAGAGCATGGAGGGTCATTTGTAGGGTAACCATTCACAAGAGAAGCTTATGTAAAATTTCATTCTTTTTTTTAATAAATTTCCTAAAGTGGCCGCGTTGGCTCAGGCCATGGACCATTTCCCTCTTTGAGGGTTTTAACCACGTCAAAAATACTGGTGTATTGATCTGTGATCTGTTTGTGAGCGGTGCCCTTTGGTGTTCTATCTGAGGAACTTACCCTGTAAATTCCTACATCATTCACTAGAGCATGGACGCAGAGTATCTGCTCTCCCCGTATGTACATGATAGCATAGAAGAAAGCGAAGGGTGTCACATTCATGCATTGCAAATGGACCTGTGTAGGATTAAGGTGACTTTGGAGCATAAATCTTATAATTGTCTGGTCTCCGTCACAAGAGAAATATCGATCATATCTGAAGAAAAAAATTTGGCTACAGAAGCAAATCTTCCACCTCGAACACTTCATTTCATATATCTGTTGTTAAAGATCCCGTACCTGGATATTCTTATTCCCCTGAGCATATATGGTTGTCAAAATGGATGAGTAGTGTTAGATCTGGAGAATCTACTTCACTTTTTCCCGGATCAGAATTTTCCTCCATCACAGTGGGTGGGTTCGGTGGTTTGGTCATCACTTATGAAGTCAATACTACCATGGAAATTATGGTATTATGACAAACAAAATTATAAATTATTGAAATTAATAAATTTTTTTGAATAAAATTAATAAAATTTATTTATTGTATTGATTTTAGTATTAAATAATTATTTAAGATGTATTATAACAAATTGATGTTATTATAAATACTATAGTATTGTTTTGGGATTTGAACCTTGAGTCTCGTGAGTTGCATAGTACTTTATAACATGACAATCACCAATTGACTTGTACCCTCTATTATGTATTTTTTAGTGTTATTGTAATATGCATATTATTTTTTATTTTAAAATAATAGATTAATATTATCATATTAAATTTTAATAAAAAAATGAAATAAAAAAAACCAATAGTAAAAAATGGATAGAAAAATGATAGAAAAAGGATAAAAATTTAAAATAAAAAGCGAAAATAATAATAATAATAATAATAGAAAGACTTTCATAAATATTTAAACCAATGTATTTACAGGTTAATATTTAAACTAATATATTTGTAAGTTAATATTCTAAATAATGTATTTATATATACAAATAATGATGGTATATTTATAATCATATAAAAATATATTCACACAAATTACACTCATATATCTACAAGTAAATAATACATATATAAATATAACACACAAAGATTCAAACACACATAAGGAATACATTCATACACATACACAAAATACAATTAAACAAGACACATACAAATGTAGCAAATAATAGATTTATACTCACATAAAGAATGCGTTGATACACATAAAAAGAATACATGTAAACAAGACGCATAAAAGTGTAGCAAAGAATAGATTCATACACACATAAAGAATACATTGATACACATACAAAGAATACAAGTAAACAAGACAAATACAAATGTTTCAAAGAATGGATGCACGCACACATAAATAATACATTGATACACATACAAAGAATACAAGTAAACAAGACACATACAAATGTAGCAAAGAATGGATTCATACACACATAAAGAATACATTGATACACATACAAATAATACAAGTAAACAAGACACATACAAATGTAGCAAAGAATGGATTCATACACACATAAAGAATACATTGATACACATACAAAGAATATAAGCAAAACAATACATATACAAATCGTAAAAAAGAATTGATTCATACAAATAAAGAATACATTCATACACATACAAAGAATACAATTAAACAAGACACATAAAACTGTTGCAAAGAATGGATTCATACACACAAAGAATTCTTTCACACACATACAAAGAATACAAGTAAACAAGCCACATACAAATTTAGCAAAGAATATATTCATACACACAAAGAATATTGTCATACACATACAAAGAATACAATTAAACAACACACATACAAATGTAGCAAAGAATAGATTACATTGATACACATACAAAGAATACAAGTAAACAAGACACATACAAATGTAGCAAAGAATAGATTCATACACACATAAGGAATACATTGATACACATACAAAGAATACAAGTAAACAAGACACATACAAATGTGACAAAGAATAGATTCATACACACACAAGGAATACATTCATATACATACAAAGAATACAAGTAAACAAGACACATACAAATGTTACAAAGAATAGAATTATACACACATAAAGAATACATTTATACACATACAATGAATACAACTAAAAATTGCACATATGAATATAGCAAAGAATAGATTCATACACATATACAAGTAAATAATACATATACACGTACAATAAATAACACATTCATATACATACAAGTAAACAATATCCACAAACAAGAATACTAAAAAAATACACACACAAGCAAATAATGAAGGAATCTTGAAAAACATTCAAAATAATACAAACAACTATTCATAAAAATATATTTATATATACACAAACAATGAAATCACTACTCTAACACTCAAGAAATACACACATAAAAAATACATTTACACACATACAATGAATACAGCTAAAAATTGCACATATGAATATAGCAAAGAATAGATTCATACACATATACAAGTAAATAATACATATACAAATACAATAAATAACACATTCATATACATACAAGTAAACAATATCCACAAACAAGAATACTCAAAAAATACACACACAAGCAAATAATGAAGGAATCTTGAAAAACACTCAAAATAATACAAACAACTATTCATAAAAATACATTTATATATACACAAACAATGAAATCACTACTCTAACACTCAAGAAATACACACATAAAGAATACATTTATACACATACAATGAATACAACTAAAAACTGCACTTATGAATATGACAAAGAATAGATTCATACACATAATAAAGAATATAAGTAAATAATAGACACACAAGTATAGCAAAGAATAGATTCATACACATATACAAGTAAATAATACATATACAAATACAATAAATAACACATTCATATACATACAAGTAAACAATATCCACAAACAAGAATACTCAAAAAATACACACACAAGCAAATAATGAAGGAATCTTGAAAAACACTCAAAATAATACAAACAACTATTCATAAAAATATATTTATATATACATAAACAATGAAATCACTACTCTAACACTCAAGAAATACACACATAAAGAATACATTTACACACATACAATGAATACATAATACAGCTAAAAATTGCACATATGAATATAGCAAAGAATAGATTCATACACATATACAAGTAAATAATGCATATACAAATACAATAAATAACACATTCATATACATACAAGTAAACAATATCCACAAACAAGAATACTCAAAAAATACACACAAACAAATAATGAAGGAATCTTGAAAAACACTCAAAATAATACAAACAACTATTCATAAAAATACATTTATATATACACAAACAATGAAATCACTACTCTAACACTCAAGAAATACACACATAAAGAGTACATTTATACACATACAATGAATACAACTAAAAACTGCACTTATGAATATGGCAAAGGATAGATTCATACACATAATAAAGAATATAAGTAAATAATAGACACACAAGTATAGCAAAGAATAGATTCATACACATATACAAGTAAATAATACATATACAAATACAATAAATAACACATTCATATACATACAAGTAAACAATATCCACAAACAAGAATACTCAAAAAATACACACACAAGCAAATAATGAAGGAATCTTGAAAAACACTCAAAA
>APFE031068788.1:54314-64803 GCA_000404065.3 Pinus taeda | reverse complement strand
TTATTACAAAATATATTTAAAAAAAAAACTTGTGTTTGAGAGAAATAAAGTTAAATCTTTGATCCTTTCAATATACAAAATTTATTTCTTTGAAAATATACACTAAGCTGGTTATGTAAGCATAATAATGATTCTATAATGTGGAATAAACACTTAAAAGAATCGAAAAAACTTTAATACCCAATAAATCATACCTCTAGCAATGATGCTATTCACACTCCGATACTAGACTTTTTGCTATGGTTGAGGTAGTCCACTTCCTTTTTGTTTTCTGATGTGTTTATCACGGCGTTGGCTCGATCAAAACCAGTATTCTGATTCAATCAATTACAGTTTTATGGAACAAACGAAAACCATAGCAGAATTGAATCGAGATGATATAGAGGAATTAGAACATGCATTCGAAATGTTTGCTGGAAAATGACATTGCAGACTTTAAAATAGCACTGAAAGCTATCGAAGAATCATGAAGATTAGCTGGTTGGCATTTCTGCTTTGGTCAGCTAACTTGGTAATGGGAAATCAACTCTAGTAAGAGGATGGGAAGAAAATATTTGGTAACAGAACTTCAGAGTAATAGTCAAAGTGGAAAGATATAGACAAACAACTTTGCAAATGCCGCCCTCAGATTTACAAAATTCACCCAAAATCTCTCATCCATGTGGCACTTCCAAGCTCTGCTCACTCTAATTTGATGGTATAAGGCTAAAGGGGTTGAGTATTGAGGTTGGGGACCAAACAGAAATATTTGTATCCAAGATTCCATCAAGCTTTTGATGGTTATGTGTCAAGTATTCCACAGAACATGGTAGAGAACTGCAGAGGGAGTAATGGACCACTCTAGGAGCACCCAACAAGAAATTAATCAATGACACATGGTTTCTATAATTATTTGAATCGGTGGCAGACGGTTTCCAAATCATCGGCGGCCATAAAGGGAGTTGTAAAGGGAGCTAACATTCTCCCACTTGGTCCATACTTCCAATCTTATGTCTTATCTTAAAACCCATTGATAATCTGTATTAAATAATATAGATACATGAATCATGCCGTTAAGTCCTCTAATGACGAGTATTATCTTCCATGTATTACTATGTATTTATTTCTATTATAATTTATGTGGCAACAATTTTTTAATGAATAAACCTTATGTTTATTCTTGGTCCTACATAGATGAATTCTCTCAAATCAAATTAAGGTGCACATAAGTATGAGGAAAACATCACAATAATTAAGAATTTCATTAAAATAATATTGTCCACACAATGAGAAACTACATAATGGAACCAAGTCCCATATTCATTACACGATCCTTGAATTTCAACGGTGGCATGCCCTTAGTCAAAGGATTAGCGATCATCAACTCAGTGTTGATGTGTTCAATGACCACTTTCTTTTCTTTAACACGTTCTCTTATAGTTAAATACTTAATGTTTATGTGTTTATTTCGACTCCCACTTTTGTTGTTTTTAGCCATAAAAACAACAGCTGAATTGTCGCAATACATTCTCAATGGCTTAGAGATAGAATCCATAATTCTAAGCCCAGAAATGAAACTCTTAAGCCATACACCATGTAAAGTAGCCTCAAAACAAGAGACACACTTGGCTTCCATAGTGGAAGTGGCAATCAAGGTCTGCTTGGCACTCTTCCATGATACAGCTCCACCGGCCATCATAAAAATGTATCTCAATGTTGATTTGCGTGAATCAACACATCTAGCAAAGTCAGAATCTGACTAGCCAATTACTTCCAAGTTGTCTGTCCATCTATACATAAGCATGTAGTTTTTGGTTCCTTGAAGTTACCTCATTACTTTCTTTGCATCTCTCCAGTGGTCTAAACCTGGATCACTCTAATATCATCCCAACATTCCCACAACAAATGCAATGTCAGGTCTTGTGCAGACCTGAGCATACATTAGGCTTCTGACAGCATAAGCATATGTAATGTTCTTCACTTGTTCCCTTTCAAATTCGTTCTTCGGGCATTGGTTCAAATTGAACCTGTTACCCATCACAATTGGAGCTACACTTGGTGAACAATCCTTCATCCTAAATTTCTCTAAAATTTTATTAATATAGGTTTCCTGAGACAGACCCAAGATGCCTCGAAATCTGTCTCTATGGATCTTAATTCCAATGACATAATATGCCTCACCCATATCCTTCATATCAAAATTTTTAGAGAGGAATTGTTTCACCTCATGCAGTAAACCGTTATCATTGGTTGCTAGCAAAATGTTATCCACATATAAAACAAGAAAACAGATTTTACTCCCACTAAATTTCAGGTATATCTATTGATCCATAATGTTTTCTACAAAACCAAAAGAAGAAATTACATTATGGAATTTCAAATACCATTGGCGGGATGCTTGTTTTAAACCGTATAATGATTTCTTGAGCTTGCAAACCAATTTCTCACCATCACCAGAGGGGAATCCTTCAGGTTGTTTCATTTAAACCTCCTCCTCTATATCTCCATTGGGAAATGTTGTTTTCACATCCATTTTTTGCAACTCCAAGTCAAAATGGGCCACTAATGCCAAAATAACGCAAAAGGAATCTTTCTTAGATACAAGAGAGAAAGTCTCCATGTAATAGATTCCTTCGTTCTGAGTGAATCGCTTGGCAACAAGTCTTGCCTTATATCTCTCAATGTTGCCCAATGAGTCTTTCTTTGTCCTAAAGACCCATTTACATCCAATGGATTTTGCACCATTAGGCAACTCAACAAGATCCCAAACTTTGTTACTCTTTATAGAATTCATCTCTTCATTCATGGTATCGTACCCTAATTATGATTCTTTGCAACTCATGGCTTGTGAAAAAGACTCGGGATCATTTTCGGCTCCAATGTTGTAGTCATATTCTTGTAGATACACAACATAATCATCAGGAATTATTGATCTCTTTGGTCTAATAGATCTTCTTAATGTTGTACCATCATCTTGATGAGAAGTATGTGGTTCAACTCATTGTTCAAAAGTTCTTGGAAACTCTTGAACTACCTAATCTACTGGAATGCCGTCAGCATCTTCTAGAACTTCAAAAATTGGTTTTTCAACACCAATTTGTTGCTATGAGAAATAACCAATCTATCACTTGAGGTGGAAGGTTGAGATTATGAATGATCCTTCGAAGAAACTATGTTTCAGTTTTGATCTCTCCCACTGATCAAGTCATTTTCAAAAAGCTTTGCATTTCTTGATTCCACAATCCTAATGCTGTGAGATGGACAATAAAATCTGTAACCTTTAGACATTTAAGCATATCCAATGAAATACCCACTAATGTTCCTTGGGTCTAGCTTCTTCTCTTTTGGATTATATATTCTCACTTCAGATGGGCATCCCCAAATGTGCATATGTCACAAACTCGGTTTCCAACCTTTCCATAATTCAAATGGAATTTTAGGAACAACCTTGGTTAAAACCCTATTTAATATATACACTGTCATCTTATGTGCTTCAGTCCACAAGGATTTAGGAACATTGGAGCTGCTAAGCATACTTCGCACCATGTCCAATAATGTTCAGTTTCTTCTTTCTGCTAAACCGTTCTGGTCAGGTGAACCAGGCATGGTGTATTGGGCAACAATCCCATGCTCTTGAAGAAATTTTGCAAATGAACGAGGTGCTTGTCCATCTTTTCTGTATCTACCATAACATTCTCCAGCTCTATATGATCTCACGATCTTAATTTGCTTGCTGCATTGTTTCTCTACTTCAGCCTTAAAGATCTTAAAGACATCTAATGCTTTGTTCTTTTTATGGAGCATGTAGAGATACATATATCGTGAGTAATCATCTATAAAAGAGATGAAGTATCTTTGACCATGTGAGTCCATGTTTGGACTACATATATCAGTATGTATGGTCTCTAATATGTCCGAACTCCTATTGGCACCTTTCTTTGACTTGTTGGTCTGCTTTCCTTTTACGCAGTCCACACAACTCTCAAAATCAGTAAAATCCAGAGTATTAAGTACCCCTTCATTTACCAATATTTTAATTCTTTCTATGGAGATATGACCTAATCTCCGGTGCCATAGTTTATAGGAATATTCATTAATAACACATCCTTTTGTGCTAGTGTGAACATGCATTGAATCATAAGTGACATTTTTTTGTAAATTAATGTAGTAAAGACCATTATACAAAATACCATTCCCAACACAATTAGATTTATAAAATAAAGTGAATGATGTTTCTAAAAGGTTAAAGGAATATCCAAAAGGACCAAACCTTGAAACTGAAATCAAGTTTCTAGAAAAACTTGGAACATAAAAGGTCTTTTCTAATTCTAAAACAAAGCCACTACTTAAAGTTAAATAGCATGTTCCTATAACTTCCACATGTGAGCCCATCTTGTTTCTTGATAAGATGCTTTGCTCACTTCCCACTGGCTTCCTTAGGTTTTTCAAATCTTGCAAGGAATTCGAAATGTGAATTGTTGATCCAGAATTAATCCACCAGGTGTTAATATTGACATTAACCATATTAGATTCATAACAAACAAACGAGATTAGATTACCTTTGTCCGGAAGCCATTTCTAAAATTTTGTGCATTCCTTCTTCATGTGTCCCTTCTTTTTACAGAAGAAACACTTGGAATCCTTCTTGATATTAGCTTGGGGAGGTACTTTACCTTTCCCTTTCTGATTGGCTTGAGATTTTCCCTTTCCACTCGTTGCCAGCATTGCACTTTCTCCTAGTTCCATCACCAGTCTCCCTTCCTCTTGAACACACATGGTCATGAGTTCATTAATTGACCATTTATCCTTATGTGTGTTGTATGAGATTTTGAAGGGTCTGTATTGGCGCGAAAGGGTGTTCAGGATGTAGTGCACTAGGAAGGACTCTGATATTTCAACCTCAAGTTTCTTCAATTGAGCCACAATGTCCCTCATTTACATGATGTGCTTGCATACACCTTTCACACTAGTGAGCCTTAGGGATGAGAATTTCATGATTAGGGTGCTTGCTAGTGCCTTCTCTGAAGTGACGAATTGATCATCAATGGCTTTCAGCAAGTCTCGGACCTTTTCATGCTAATCAACGGAACCACGAATACCAACAGAAATTTTAGTCTTAATGAACATCATGCTTAGGCAATTAGATCGCTCCCATCATTCATAAAGCGTGATGTCTAGTGGAGTGCTGGTAGCAGTGAGTGCCTGTGGTTCATCTTTCCCAATAGCATAGTCTATGTCCATCCTCCCTAAATGAAGGAGAACCCTCTCCTTCCAAACCTTATAGTTATCTCCCTTAAGTTCAGGGATATCACAATGAATTTCAGAGAAATTTGCAGGTTGTACAACTGCATAAAATTAAAGATTACAAGCTTATGTTAAAATTGAGGCTTAAATAAATTTTCATGCTTTACCAATGTAAATCATGCTTAAAATTGAATCTAATGACATAAAAATTTCCTGTGGGCTAAATTTTCAATTCAAGCTGATTCAATTATTCTTTATGATAGAATTTATCAAATTATTCACGTAATTCATAATTCTAAAGGGTATATTATGATTATAATTTGATATAAATTCTATCTTAGATTTGAACTTTATGATAAAACTATTAATTCATAATTCCTGTGGGTAAGCTATGAATAATTTGATATTTATCCTAATTAATTATATATAAATATAATAATAATTCTGTGGGAAAAAATTATTATATCTAGTATAATTAATTATAATTAATGTCTAAATGTTCTTTATGTGATCCTACTCAATCATAATATATAATTTCTTTTTTCTTTTTTAAATTAGAGATGCTATGGCTATTCTCTAATCAATTAAAAGTTATATGGATCACCAGACATTATTTCTTTTATGCATAAAAATTAGCTTGATATGAGAATAATGATAATTTGCATAAATAAAACTATAATATTCATGCATAACATTCAATGATGGGTCTCGTATACTCATCCAAAATATCATGTTTTAATTAGAGTAGAAATAATCAATTCATGCAAATTAAATATGAGCATAGTTAATAAATTTGTGCAACAATTATCCAAATTGCATATAATTAAACCAAATAAATATTATAAGCATAAAAATTGAGCAAAAATTAGACATATTTCCAAATAAATGCCTTAATTTAGAAAATTCTGAAAATATGGCATTTAGCCAAGCAGAACATGTCTATAAACACCAAAGGAGAGATAAAAATTTCTCTAATACTAAATATAAGCATAATAACGATTCTATAATGTTGAATAAACACTTAAAAGAATCGAAAAACTTTAATACCCAATAAATCATACCTCTGGCCATTGATGCTACTCACACTCTGATACCAAACTTTCCACTATGCTTGAGGTAGTCCACTTCCCTTTTTGTTTTCTGATGTGTTTACGACGGCATTGGCTCGATCAAAATTGGTAGTCTAATTCAATCAATTACAGTACTATGGAACAAACTAAAACCATAGTAGAATTGAATCGAGATGATATAGAGGAATTATAACATGCATTCGAAATGTTCGCTGGAAAATGACAATGCAGACTTTAAAATAGCACTGAAAGCTATCGAAGAATCATGAAGATTAGCTGCTGGGAATTTCTTTTTTTGTCAGCTAACTTGGAAACGAGAAATCAACTTTAGTAAGAGGATGGGAAGAAAATATTTGGTAACAGAACTTTAGAGATGAATAGCTTTGCAAACACCGCCCTTAGATTTACAAAATTCACCCAAAATCTCTCATCTGTGTGGCACTTCCAAGCTCTGCTCGCTCTAATTTTATGGTGTAAGGCTGAAGGGGTTGAGTGTTGAGCTTGGGGACCAAACAAAAGTATTTATAGCCAAGCTTCCATCAAGCTTTTGATGGCTATGTGTCAAGGATTCCATAGAACATGGTAGAGAACTGTAGAGGGAGTAATGGACCACTCCAGGAGCTCCCAACAACAAATTAATCAATGACAGATGGGTTCCGTAATGATTGGAATCGGTGGCAAATGGTTTCCAAATCATCGACGACTGTAAAGGGAGCTAACAGGTTATGCCTCAAAAGTTTAATAACTTCCCCATTAAACTATAGAATCCATATAAAACTGCATTAATTTAGTGCAATGAGATCAAATGATTTTGTTTTGTACCAAATGTGTTCAAAAGGATAATTTAAAAATGATATCACCATAAAAACTTTATTATCAAAAGTTTGCAAAATAACATGAGACCTACCCCTGCCTATCATTAGATAATAGATGGATATTTGTTACTGACGATAATGGATGGATATTTGTCTTAAAATCAATTTAGATTTATCTTTAAATCATAGAGATCAAATCTCAAGAAATATAATTTTTATAAGAAGAGCTTCGGCGTAAATCACATGTAAAAGAAAAAGACCTTGACAAAAGTTTTTTCATGTGATTTACGTCGAGCTTTCTTCTAAACAATGATCAATGACAGAAGCCTCAATTCTACAAAATATAATTTTCTTAAAATGTAGAACTTGTAAAAAAATTATACTTTAAAAATCATAATAAATACTAAATTAAATTAACTTAATAAATTTTAACTTACATATAAATACTTTATTTATTTAACTTACAATCTCGTCTACACAATCAATCTAGTTAGCATGATATAAATTCGTGAGATATTAAATCAAACATAAATAAGATCATGATACCCAAAATAATCACTAGCTAAGATGTTTACATCATAACTCATACACAATTATCATTTATGCATAGCAATCACATATGTACAATTGGTCTAGTTTAGTACAACACAATGCAACACAATAAGTTGACTCATACCTGAATGTCATAACCCTAACCATCTGCATAGGTGAATCCAACTTATTGTGATACACATAGCATCAAGATCTCAATGTAATAACCCTAATCATCAAGTTACTAGGATACAAAAACAAGTTAACCCATCATGCTCATCAACAACATATAACCTAATCATCAAGTTATCTAACATAAAACAACAATAGCAATGCACACAACCACATGTTACCATCATTCTTGATTATCCAACTTATGTTCATATGACTATGCTAATCAACTATCACCTATCATGTATGTAACCATAACATCAAAAGACATGTACATAAACCTAATGCATATAACCCTAATGCATATAACAATCCTTAACCTACATACCTACATGCCCAACATACAAACCTATATGATGACATGCTCTTTCCTCGAGGCCTGATGTCGCAACTTCACTTTGGTAATCTTCATCTCTTGCTTTACTTTATTCAACACATTAGCATCATAACATACCAATAGCACCATGATGACCTAAATTGCATACCATGACTTCATAAGGCATGCTTAACCTACTATTTATGCATAACTATAATCAAGACCATACATGCATAATGATTGCATATAGACATATAACACATGAGTACAAAACTATATACACATCAATGTATGACCATATCAACTTCGCAAACCATGACCTCATGCATGACAACAACCATTACTCCATTGTACACATGGGCCACATGCAACAATCAACATGCATAAGAAATGCATAATCAACTACACATACACATGAATGCATGTAGTTGAGCATAAGCGATCAATACTTTTAACCAAACTACAAGACTGATACATGTAATCAAACATACAAGAATGCAACCTAACATAAAAGGATGTAATCAAGCGACATACCACAACATGTAAGCGACGTATAACAATATATAATCGATCATATACTCATGACAATGCATTTCATAAAATCAATATCAAGTTTCTCTTGAAAACCTTACTACAACCATGATCAACATTATGCAATGCAACAAGCACATTGAATGGAAGTGTAAGAGACACACATGCAACTGACATGCATGCATGACCAACACACCGCCCATCTAGTCTAAGGGGTGAACCATGCTCTGATACTACTCTATAACACCCTCCTTACACATCTACCCAAGTAACCAACCAAATCGGGTAAAGATATGACGAGAGGCTACTATGATTGGATTCGACCTCCTATGTGACCTTAAGGAAGTAGAATCGATGAAACGCATCAACGAACTTATCCACATCAAAAACCAAAACCTCAGAAGACATGTCAGCCACTTAGACATCCTATCCTTGAGTCATATTGATGTTCTGGGCATCTTAAGCCTCAGTCGCTCTCATTCTATAGGCATGACAACATCTAGAAGCCCAAATTCACTCTCACATACTTGCCTGCCACATCTAGAGACCGAATTTTCCAATATTATGCTAGCGACCTCAGGATTTGAGGCACTTTTTCATGCTTAGAGCCTAGGTCACTGCCCAAAATGGTATGATAACTTAGGATAAGTAAGCAAACAAGGAAAAAATTATACAAAAGCAATAAGTTAAACAAGATCTTAATCAAAACCCTACTAGCCATTACAAGCATTTCATCAAACATGTCGCAAGCACGTAATCTACAGGTGTAACCATTGTTCCCTCATGCCCTTTGCTACATTAGCATATCTTAGGCCATAGATACACTATCCATTCATTTACAAGTAAAAACATGCTGAAATCCATACATAGTTGTTGTCATAAAACACAAATATAACCAACATAATAACAAAATAAATACTCATGAATGTACAACCATATAGGCCACATATAATCCATCAAAATTATCATATCATTACAAGGAGAAATAACCTTTCATTAATGATGCAAAAACTAAACCCGGGATGGGACTTCCACGTTCCACCCGACCATAGAATAGCTAAGCTAAATTTATCTTCATCCATTCACCCTCGTGCCATATTCCAAGCATGAATGTGGAACTCAACCCAACAGAACCAACTAGGGCATATCGAGGCTAAACCTCCTCACATGCAATTTGTGACCTTACACTTTCCTTTTCTCCTAATTTCCTTTATTTTTGTAAATAAATGTGCCAAAAATGCCATTTTGTCTTTCCAAAGCCTTAGACATTGCCTTTGCCAATTTCCTTAGCCATAAACAACCAAGTGAACACCCACACTAGGATGGCTTTCCCAACATTCAGCTTGGAATACATGTCCCATCACCGTGGCCTTATATATTTTTACATGAGTTTTTAACGAAGGATGTTACAGTTGACAATGATTGGCCATGATTGACCATGGTTGTTCGTGGTTAATTTTCATATCTAAACAATCTTTGGCACAATGCGGCGATCGATCATGGTTGACCATGATTGACAATGGTTGACCATGTTTAACTAAGGATAACTATGAGTGAACAATGTTGACTATCAATGATTATGGTAAAGTTATAGTTGATTAACATTGACCATGGTTGACTATTTATACATTGACTGTAAAGGTTAAATATCTTTGTCTATGTCATCGTGATGACTCTAGATGATGTGATTGTACTAGTTTATATTCATGCAGGGAAGACAACTATTAGAGTAAAAAAGAATGAATAGATCTCAATCTCATTTTAGTTGTTGCTCATTGTAAATTTTCTATGGTGTAGTTAAATTTTACGAGTATATATAATATGATTAATTT